>BGPR01019894.1:0-16807 GCA_013235015.1 Araneus ventricosus
AAAACCCACAATGACAGCTGGCATTGTCCGAATTGTAAGAAAACTCCCCTCTTCCCCAAACACATCTGGGTGAGCCACTCTAACGAAGAAAGCACGCGCCGCGGGTGTGAAATCAATCACACTTTATGAAAGGGGTGGAAATTTCACATTGACATTCGGACGGCTATCGTGTTTTGCTTGAAGGGACGTATGGGGCGGTCCCGCACCCATAGAGTTAAAAATATAATTTCTTTGCCCGCGATCAAAATTCTGTTAAAATACTTGAATTATTCATTAGTGAATACTTGACTGTAAATCATTGTGATAAACTTCTGTTTTATTTAACTTGCTATAAAATGACAAATGAAATCAGCTGAAAACTGGATCGGTGAAAAGAGACTTCTGAAGAACAGTAACGGTATCGGTAACCATCAAAATAGCTAAAGGATTTCATCATAGTTAGCGATGCTATGGACTCACCAGTTCCGATTGAAACGCTTCCAAAGCTCACGCTGGCGGTTGAAAACTCACCTCTAAGAAAACTTCTTAACAGTTTGCAATTGTTTTATTACTGAGGGTAAATAGCACAGTGTAGTGGAAGAAATCGTATAGGTTTTTAACCAAAGTCATTTGTGACACATTAAAAAGGAATTGTAAACCATAACTTAGGCTTCAAATAAACTAAAAACAGACGTTACACTGTAAAAAATATCCGTTTTTTTCCCGGACGTTTTCCGTATATTTGACGGTTTAAAGCTGTTTTGTTGACAAAACGGTTTTTCACCGTTTTCCGCTCCAGCCATAAACGGTTTAAAACCGTCAGTTCAAATTCTATTTTTCGTCATACGGTATTGCTTTCCGTACGATAACTTTCCGTTTTCTTAAATGTAATTTTATTGCATTCATTTCATGTTTTTAATAGGGTTCCATCTCCGCTATTGTTTACACATGTTGCAGTAACCTGTTGTCACTCATGAAAGCTAACCTTAAAACACGTGTTCTGGCAATAGTTGATTTTTACACCACTAGGTGGCGCCACTAGAGCTATAGTGACTTTAAAACTCAAATAGATTATTTTTACTTCAGCTTCTGAAGTCTCCGGTGGTCTAGTGGTTAGAGCGACTGCATTTTATTTCTATGAACGCGGTTTCGATCCCCGGCTCGGAGGAGTTAGAAGCTTTGTCACCATCTTGCATCGAAATCGTCCAAGTAAGTTCAATTAAGAATTATATTAGTTAAACTTATTGAAATTAATAATTAATCCTTGATTAATTAATATTCCTAATTGATAATGCACATTTCAACTCGGACAGAAGGAGAAAAACAACTCAACTCAGTCGATGACGTCACTTACTTCGATGATTTAATTTTTACGGAGAAAACTTAATTTCATACGGTAAAAAACCGTTGTGACTACGGATTTACTTCGTAACTTTTACGGTTTTGCACAACCAACCCAGCTGCCAGTTTAAAACCGTAAATTTTACGGGATTTTTTTTACAGTGTACAGTTGCTGTATAGACAACCAACCTTCCGTCCATCCATCAAAGCATATTCAAATCTCAAATCCCAAAGTCTCAAATACAAAAACACATGGAGCTTACAGTTCAGCAACGGATTCCGAGACTACCACTTTTGGACGATTTTACACCGGAAAGGGGTGCCAGGCAATGAGTCATATGAGAGCATTTCCGGAGTTCTTTGTTAGATCACGCTCAGTAAAATGTAAACATCACCCTTCCATTCTTCACTTTCCCCCTATTTTGATGAAAATAACTCCGCCCGGCGCATGCGCAAAAGCGCATAGGGTTTCCGAATCCGTTGCTAAACAATAAGTATTCGTCCGTGCTCCACGTCACAACCAATGAAAAATTTTGCGTATATATTATGACGTCGGACCTGGACGTATAATAAAGGAGAAATAATATGCATGAACGCATAGATCCATTTTTCCAACAAGTATGACATGACTGTTTAATTTTTCATGTAGTGCGCAGTCTCTGATACCAAGAGAGACATTTGGTTGTCAGTCGCCAAAACGCTCTGGAACAAAACACATTGGGCCTTCAAAACTCAATTACTTACACCACGGGATTGGAAGTTCCTTTACTGATTGATTTTCTCTAATGGTATCCAGTTTACTTTGTATCAAATCCTGGCGAGAAAAGACACACTTTCAAAACAGGTCAGTAGGTCGTCGGATCACTGAGTTGCGTCTGAGACGAACTTAAAAATAAATGGAACGAATCCGGACCATTTATTCTTTAACATAATCAGTATATAAGTCAAGGCTATGATGTCAAGAGCTGAAAATATCAGTTAAGTGTTTCTTGTTACTTTTGACTGGAGTTGTTTTTATTAATTACGTGATATGTCTTAAACATTTAGCTAGAACAAAGGAATTTAACTAAGAATCTAACTGAATGAAAATAATTTCTTGAAATCAAAATATACACCAAAAGTGCTATATTTATTCCGACAGAAAATCATAAAATCAGTACTCTGTGGTTTGGTTCAGGATGTTTGTTTTTTGGGTGCGCTCGAGTCACCTGGGAGTGAATTTTTCGAAAATTTAATTAGTTTTTTAATGAATGTCAGTTTATGACACGGTCATTCATTTAATGCTTAAAATCACTGCTTAGTTTATAGCATTTTGAAGCACTTACAGACACTTTAGAATAAGTATAAATTGTTAAGGTTAATTGTCTGGAATGTCAAATAAAACATTTATGAGTTCAAGAATTGTTGCAAAGGTGTAACGTCGCTTTCCTGCCTCGCTAGTCTTATACTTGGGGAGGGAGTTTCACAGGGGTAAGTATGGAGTGAGGGGGTTCGGCCATTCCGGGACTCCTGGGCGACGAACTTGGCGACAAATAGATGAGTCCAGAAAATGCGACCCATTCTCTATATCTCTATTAGGGCCGTAGCACACTAGCTTATATTTGGTCACCAAGGGAGAGCGAAACCGCTTCTAGGGCGTTTGAACCGGTTTTATTAGCCCTCAAAGCGAAGATGGGAGCTTTCGAACAGAACAAAAAACATCCATGCAAGTTCATGGGCGTGAATAACTGAACCAATCAGGTTCGACTCGCCAGTGACGTCACTGAAAACTTAGGCGCGATTTTCGGGCAACACATAAGCCATTCCATACCGTGTTCACGCCATCACCATGGATGCTAGAAAATATATTTGGTACAGTGAAATAAGGTAGATGCTCCAGTTTTTGCCACATTAAGAGAAAATTAGAATTTGAATTTTCACAGTGGATGACTAGCTCAAGTTTTTTAAGTCGTACTGACACTATTCTTTAGTAACTTTTATTGCCTGTTAATTAATAAAATTCTTTCTCTGGAAAAATATTATGTCTTGAGTTATGAATTTTTAAATAATATATCTTAATTTGTACAAGTTTTGGCCACATAATTATATAACAGGCATTTTACTTAATATTAAGCAAAAATAAAGCATTTTCATTCAGTATGCATTTTATTACATTTTCCTTCTTTATAGCAAGTTTTTCATTGCATATGAAATAACTGAATAACAAATTTCTTACTTTTTAATCAATTTGGTGTCAAAGTTTTACATTATTTGTTTGATATTTTTTCTTGTTTATATTTTATAAACATTCAGTAAATTTCTAGTTCTTATAGTATAGCCATATTAAGCAAAAGTTAAATAAAATAGTATGATTTTTGGAACAAATTAATGCACCTATTAGTTTGTATCTCTGGTTATTATACATAAATTAAGTCTTAAACGATATAAAATTTATTAAAAAAGAGGCTAGTACTGTCCCATAAAAGCATTTCCATAGATGACCAATCTTTTGTAAATGTTCAAGATATTATGATGAGTCTTCCAGAAGCTACATTTTCACAAAACAAGAAAAAAACAGTTTCAGTGACACAGAAATCTTTTGGTGTGTAATTTGCGAAGTTTAATATTCATTAATCTTGCATTATAAGTATGCATTGAAGCCATGAATAAACAAATATGATGCATTCTATGTTTTATGCTATTCAAAAATGTACTATATTTACACATTTTTTTTTTCAATTTATTTTATTTACCCTACAATGGTCCACTTCGTCACTTGTTACTTAAAAATAAATATTAAAAAAAGTATAGATAATTAATAAATTTAGAGTGTAACATAAATCTTAATATGTAGAGAATATGTATGCATTTTTTTTCAAGCCAAAAACAAAAAAAAACAGTTCTTTGAAAATAAACATTCAAAATTTACAAAAGTGGTCCATTGTACCCTGGTCTCCCCTATACATAATGTATACTACACTTGCATAAAAATTTATTGTTTTTAAAGGGCTGAATTTACCTCTAAGGGCCTCTTAAACCCTAAAGATAATTAATTTTAGAATTAATAGTTATTTCTGACAGTGTGACGATGAAAGATTACAACACTTGCGAGTACTTGATACATGTTCATGCATTTAATTTTCTTGCAAGTCGCATGTTAAGGAAAAATGACCTAATCATATTGCAAATTACTAAAAAAGAGTTTGTTTAAGGTGTAGGAATGCATCTTATTGGTTAATATAAAATATGTGGCAAATAATTGCATTTGATAATTACAGAGAGAATTAATGATAGCATAGATGATGAAATTATGGCAATAGCTAATTTAATAATAACTTCATATTAATTGTAAAATCTATTAAAATATGTATGTTTTCGTTTAAATTTTTTCTCTCAATTATAGCTTTTTATACAGAGATGTGCAATTCTTTGGGTCTGTTTCTTTGCGAAAAATATAAACGCCAAAAAAAAAACTATTTGCATCGCCTAAAAGGCAACTGTCATCCCTTTTTTGGGGGTTGTCAGATCGTAAAGAAGGGACGTCCAACCCCCTTCGGTCAAGGACACATTGAAGGAGAAAGCGCCCATCGAATACTTGCTCTCCCTTGGTAACGAAATATAAGCAAGTGTGCTACAGCCTTTAGGAAAGGGAATTCGCTTGAATATACGAGAAAACTCCATGTGACGTCACGGCCTATGGGAGAGAGTATATAAGGACCGCACTTGGATCAGAGGGAGTAGGGTTGATCCACTAGAAAGACTTGGGAGTTTCGTCTGCAGTGAGAGCTAGAAGCCGGTGAGTTGAGCGCTATTGAAAGTGCTGTCATTGTCATTATTAGTGATTTGCTGACTGTTTGTGTTGCTAAATCTCAAAGTGCTGAACTATTATTTCCTGTGAATTGTTGTCTCTTTACATTGGTAATCTGTGCAAGATCTATTGTTTCCTGTACCTGTGCAACGTGTTTTCCCGCCCATTTGTGAATAAACCTCCATTCTCCATTACCCTGAGTGTTGGACTGTTTACACCATACACCCACAGACAGACTTTTGTATCAGTATATTTGTTTCGTTAATTTTATCATGCCAGAAAGTGTTAGCCGGAACGGTTTTCATGGTGAAATGAATCGCTGTTAATAATTCACTGAGTTGGCTACTTAATTCCATTAACCCTCTCACACCGAGCTGGGCGGTTGTGGGCGGTCTAAAAGTTTCCCCTTGGCAGCGACGAAGGACGGTCTGACGCGGTTGGCTTCTTCTGTGGGGAGGTGAGGTTCCGAGATCTCTTAGGAGATAAGTGTGGTAGGGGGGTCCAATTATCCTTGCTAGCCACAGCCCATTTCCCTGCGCCTTAAGGGAAGGTTATAGCAGGGGGTGGAGTGGTGGGGGCAAATGACCACTCAGGTTGGGAGAGTCCAATTCATGTCATTCCCTCCGAAACACTATCGGGCTGCGGTGGCCTAGTGTTAAAGTCTCGACCTCGTGTCCGGAGGGTTGCTGGCTCGAAACCCGATTCCACTGAAGATCCGCCATGTATGAGGCCTGTTGCACGCTAAATCATACGTAGTGACCAAACGTTCTCCCTCTGGTGTGGCGTAAAAAATACCCACGCTGGCCCGGCCTACCCAAGAAGGGTGTAAGGGCGGTAGAGGACCAGCGGGGAGAGAGCCGCGCCACCAGCATGTGGAGGACGGAATTTATTGGGTACAATAAGATGATACAGGCATTGCCCGAACAGGGGCAGTACTTTTAAATACAACAGAGCTGGGAGTATAAACACGGTTCGACCCACCTCGGTGGGGAGAGAATAGCTCGATTTACTGCTCGGGCAAGCAAGGAATAGTAAAAATATATAAAGAAAATAGATAAATATTGAAAAAGAAATAACAACTAAATACAGAAAAAGCAGTGCCAGCTCAGGTGTCGTCCTCGTCATCTGACCGTGGTACAAAGTTACGAGGTCCGTCCCTAAATAGCCCTAGTGTTGCTTCAAAACGGGACGTTAATCTAACCTAACCTAACCTAATCTAACCGAAACACTATCGGTTTAAAAGGGGAAACGTTCGCCTCGGGATTAAAGAGTTAATCCGCGATTATGTTCACATTGCAAATGTAGAGGCTTTTAGAGGTGATAACAAACAACTTGCGGCGCCGTTGCCTGGGAGAAGGGCACATTCGCAGGTTTGAGATCGGAGTGTCAAGAACGATTTCACTGGAAATTTTCTATTTATGAGTGTGTTAAATACGTTTCTACCTCAGACACTCAATCCACCACTGAAGAGAAAACACGCTCACGTTGGTGTGGAGTGGAAGTTTGGAACAAGATTGCATAGTCGGTGACTGAACAGTCCTCGTATGGTTTGAAAACGAATCATGTTCGAATAACTAAATGTATAAGACCCCTCCCCCATGAGTGCTCTAGTGCACGACATGGCTGAGAAAAAAGCTAGGGGATGCGTCCTCTGACTGTGCTCTTAACCGTCATTATTCAAAAATTGGTAAACCGACGTGCTCCTCAGAATTGCTGTTGTTGAGCAGATGGCTGTTGGAGGTTTTGATGGTTTCCCTCCAAGATCCCCACCTCCCGTAGACGGTATGCTTCAACATAAGCTGAGTACGCTATGTCAGGAGGCCGTACAAAATCCTATCCTCTGATACCTTATTCGTCGTACTAGGCTTCGTATTTGTTGAGAAAAGGGATATTGACAACAGAAATAATATGCAGCATTTAAATTTCTGATCAACATAACTATACCAAGAAAATCACCCGTCATGGTATGATGGGTGCAAATTGCCTCTTCATTAGAGAGATTTCCCGTCAAATTTGACGTGTTTAAATATTAGATATATAGGTGTAGTCCAGTCATTAGGTAGTTTTTTAAAACAAATTCTGGTGGAGTCGTAATTTTTTGCTCCTATATGTTTTTTGGGGTGCTGATTACGAATCTAAAGTTTCCCACCAAAACTTTTTGTTGGAATTTTAGTTATAGCCAAAAAACATGAAAAAAGGGCCTTTCCCCAGTTTTTTGCTTATAACTCAAAAATTATCAACTTTCTTATATTATCAAAATAATCAGCACAAAATTTTCACTTTACTTTTAATACACTTACTTTTTAATACACTTTTTTACCTTTTGTACACTTTTGTTTACTTTTAATACACTTTTTATTTACTTTTAATACACTTTTTTTAACACTTTACTTTTTAATACACTTTTTTGCCATAATGTTCCTTGTGTAAATAAATTTTTCATCTATTATATTAGACATGGAAGTAATTTAGTCCCGAGCAACGCCAAATGAATCCTCTAAAAAACAATAAATGCATGCCATTGCATTCTCTATCTCAGTGGGATATTTACCCCTTTTTTTCCTATTCATTAGCTTTATTGCATTTTTACAGATTTTTCATACATTCATTGTGGTATTGTGCGTCAACAGGTGGCAATTCGCTGACTGGTAGAATGCGATGTACAATAGCTTTCCCCCAATCATCACCCCTTTTTTTCAGCTTTCTGCAGCACGGTTTCTCTCACACTATTCGTTCGTACCCGATACAAAACATTACGTAGATGAACTGGAAGTCTTTTTTGATGTTCTAAAAATTCTTTCGTTATTTCTAATCCGCACAGAACGCATTTTTTTTTTTAAATTGAAAGGAGTTATTGCTGAACGTGTTATTGGGGATTCGCACATGGATACCGTGGTTGAACCTCTTTTCAAGACGGCAGCTAACAGTTTTGCATTCACATATTTTTTCTGACAGTTTTTATGCACCTTGATGGATATTTTATCCGTCAAAATATTCACCTTTCCATCTTTTCTTTGTATGCTTGCTCGTCGAAATGATTCCACCTCCTTTTCTTTCACCTCTGCCACTCCATAATTTCCATTCTCTACTTCATTGTCTCAAAGAAAACACGTTGCCATGATACACTCACTGTCGCATTTAATGCAAACTTATTTAGTTGTGTTCGTACAAAAAGAGACAGTAACATTTCGAAGGCCTTTCGAAACTCAACTGATACCATTCTGCTTCAGACAATTTTAAGCACCCTTTGCCATGGTTCATGTTTCCGAGATTCCGCATTTGGTTACGCTCTTGGAACAGCAAAGAATCGTTGTTTCTCGAGGGTTTTTGCGGTTATTCGAACATTTTGCGAAAATGTTGGTAAACGATGGATGGAGATCTCAGTACAGTTCCCTGCGGTTGTTTCTGATTGTGTGTCGGTCATGGGATGCAGACCGATTCAGATTACAGACCGGAAATATATCCCCAACGACGCAAGTGGATCACCAAAGTAACAGGGCTTCAGACAGACGAGTACAATTGCTAAGACGGGGAGAAATATGAAATGTAAAGCAGTATGGGACAATAACAGGGCTATGTTGAAGTCTCCTAGATTATTAAAAAAATTTTGAGTTTTACTCTGTTGTTTACTTCGCAACCGCGAAAGCCAGGTAATACCAGGGGTTGACGATTTAGAACGAATTTTGTGCAGATTATGTTAGTATATTCATAATATAACTGATAAAATCTTTATTTGAGCAGAGAACTTTATGATAGAAAAAGTATATTAATTAAGCAGAAATTTATTTAGTAAGATAGATAATTTCGAGCATACAGATAGGAAGATTTGTTGTTGTTCAAGCCGCGTTAGCAGGTAAGTCAAACTTTCGGCAAACTTCAGCCAGTTATAGCGACTAAATGGTACGCGTAACGAAAAAATAGTGTAGACATAAATTGTAGGAAATTTTGTGCTGATTATTTTGATATATTATGATAATATAAAAAGTTGATAGTTTTGAGTTATAAGCAGAAAACTATGGGAAAATCAATTTTTTCATGTTTTTTGGCTATAACTAAAATTCCAACAAAACTTTTTGGTGGGAAACCCCAGATTCGTAATCAGCACCCCAAAAAAACATATAGGAGCAAAAAATTTCGACTCCACCAGAATTTGTTTTAAACCATCCCTTTTTAACACCCAATGACTGGACTAGTGAGAGAAACGTTTAACTTTGATTGAAAACAAATAAAATAAACATATGTTTTATGACTGGAAATATTTTTTTATTAGCATATTATTTACATAAATCTTTATTCAAAAAATCTCTTGGTAAACAACATGCCGAACAACATGAAGTATTTTTCGTTGCTTAACAATCTTATTATAATTCAATAACCATGAAATTCTCAGCTTGTCGAACGTAAGTTAAAATTTCAAAGGAATTCTTTTTCGAAATTCTAATCAAAACAAATCACTTCTCTGCTTGTGAAACGTTGCCGAAAAATAGTACCAAATTATATCACCACAATTGCAATAAATAATCAGATGCATCGTGGCGTCCAAACTATATCACGCGCATGATATACCACTGACGTAATTTACTACTTTCTATTAAGAAATGGAAATTAATTTGAAATATATGATTAATAGAATTTAAAATTCCTCGGGAACTATTGATCCTAACGAGATAAATTTTATATCAATCGATAGAAAATTTTATTTCACTATTTTAGAGCTATTAAATTCGAAATGAGAACGACAATGACTCTTTTAAATTTAGAATGACTGAAATTCAGGTTCTCTAACAATGAAATAATGCTGTTTAACGTCTCGCAGTGCTATGGCGCGAGTTTTATTGTTGGTGACGTCAGAGCGTTACCGAGAGACAGATCTTGACTATTATATTAGTAATGCTTTTCTTCAAAATTAATTTATGTGTTGTCAAGCCTGTTGGGTTTAGGTTTAAACTGTTAAAGAACTCTATAAGTTACAAATGGTTATCACTGCGCCCGTCGCATTGTACGGAATGATAAGAACTGTATTAAATTTTGAAATCTCCTTCTAGAATGTTTTGCACGAAGTGTTTGTTGCTTTTTTGTGCAGTCTTCATTTTTCGGGCATATGCTGAAAAAAATCGTTGACCTTGTTGGCATATTTTGCCATTGCTGGCGGTGTCTTAACTTTACTTTCAACTCAAAATTTTAACAAAGAATGTGTTTTAAGGTAAGCTGTATGCTATGTCAGAAGTTGATAAAAAAATCCTTTCCAATGATGCGATATTTATCGCTGTAGGCTTTGTACTAGTTGTGAAAAAGAGATGTTGAGAACAGAAATAATGTATCGAACTCTTTAAATATGTTAATATCTGTCTGGTTTGGCGCACTACAGACTTAGAAATAGACAATTATCCTCTTATTCTTGATAAGAAAAACCTATCAAACATCATCGCTTTCCAATATCTTAACGACTTAGTCGCCGCTGAGTGTCTTCAACAATTTGAAGACTTTTGTCACAAGGATTTCGAGTCATCTCCTTGACGAGATCACTTTTCCGAAACGCAACCGATCTCCTTCCAAAGCGAGAGGCAATATTTTCAAACCTTTATTTCCAACTTACGAGGCAATAAAAGACAAAAAGGCAGAAGTCGGTATAAAGCCCGGGGACTTACGCAGTTCCCGTAAGTCGAAAGCGGACGGGGGCTTAAGTGCTTACAGGCCGCGCGTTTCGAGAACACTTTTTGAAACGCTGGTAGCTTTTGTCCCGCCAAGACTTGAAATTACTTGAGAGCGAAAACATGTCACTGTGAGCTATAAATCTGGATTTGTGAATGAGGCCATGCTGATGGGGAAAGAAATAATTTTTTATGGGCAGAAGTGAACTCGTTCGAGAGTTGTCGGAAGTATCGTCTGATTTATACCTCGGTGGAAATTAAAACTGTCGGGCAAAATCCCGTGTACAAAACTTATTTCGCAGCAGGTTATGCTTAATTTTGATAAAATTTTTACGAACGCCGCCGCATTTGTTTCTTTAAAGTTAACTCGACCTTTGTGATGGTAGATTAATGGGCTTTAAGTTTCCGAAAAATAATGTAGAATGTTAACCCTCTGAGCGCCTAATTATTTTGAACTTTTAGCTTTTAAAGTAAATGAATCGATCTCTTTTGTATTTAAATATATCTCCGAAAACTTAAGAATACTTTATGCATGGTTATTTAAGCAAAAATACATATAAATACGAGCTACCTGCTTTTGAACTGAACATGAAAAACGGAAAAAGACGTTTGCGCGACTCAGAGAGTCGAACTGAAAGAACTACCGCAAGATAAAACGAATTTTACGCTTTGTTCGCATTTTGAATTATTCTGTTACATGATCGGTTAATCAGGCTGATGGGCTGATATATTTGCTAAAGTTGCGCACTGTTTTGAAGGTACGCGTGGCTATTACATAGTGGTTCTAAGCTTACTTGGTCAAGTCCGTAAATCAAGTCCGTAAATCAAGTCCTCATTATAAAGGGGTAATGTCACATCCTCAGTTGGCGGAAGCATCTGGTAGAAGTCTGATTTAATTCCATCTTGGAGGGATTTCAAAGGAAACTGGATCATATTTTGTGTTGAGCTCGAAGGAAAAGCACTAGCAATCAGTCAGTCCGCAGTGATAAATATTTTGCCAAAGCCGACATTGGTCTTCCAGTTTTTAAATGGTGCAGATTACCTAGATAGCAAAGAAAGCTTGGTACTTACGTATTAACGCCACCGAGGCTACAGATTTGGCGGTTTTTAAGTGCCACCAAATTTGGCGGTTTTTGTACTTACGTATTAACACCAATTTGGCGGTTTTTGTACTTACGTATTAACGCCAATTTGGCGGTTTTTGTAAACAAGATTGCTCTTTATTGGCGCATTACCGCCAATCTGTAGCCTTGGTGGCGTTAATACGTAAGTACCGAAAGCTTGTTGGAAACCTTGTCGTCGGCAAGGGTAAAGGATTGCCACAAAGGTTTCCATGACAAGGGTTGAACATTTCGGCAAGGTAGCGGAAAGGTTTGCTAATCAACAAGGAACAAGGTTTTCTGTAAGGTTTTCAGTAAGATTTATCCAAGCTCCTATTACGAGCTTTCAGGCTTTCCTCAAGCTTGTTTCAGGACTTGCAAAAGGTTGTTAAGAGCCCTCCTTCGGCGGAAAAAATAGAACCCCTTTCCCACCTCCGAAGCCGTACTCCTACAGAGGGGTCCAAACCCCTTTTTTATTCCTAGGAATCTTAATTAACCAAAGATTAATTATTAATTTGACTAATCTAATTTTTAATTGAAATTACTTGTAAGATTTCGTAGTAGATTGTCGGTCTGAGACGGTTGGTTTCTTTAGAGGGGAAGGGAGTTTCTGAGATCGCTTAGGAGAGAAGCGCGGTAGGGGTTACAATTATCCTTGTAAACACAGCCCATTTCCGTGCGCCTTAGGGGAAGGTTACAGCAGGGGCGGGGTGATGGGATAAATGACCACGCAGGTTGGGAGAGTCCAATGCATGTCTTAGACTCCCAAAATAGCCCCGTTTTAAAGGAGATAGAAGAAAAAATTTGCCTCTGGATTAAAAAGTTAGTGTGTAGAGCACTTAGAAGAGGCCGCAGAGGCATTGTTGCAGAATCTCTGCCTTGGGTTTCGAGTCCATATAATAGTGAATATCTACCGTGTACGCACATCACATTTGTGTTAGGTCGGCAAATTGAGATTGACAAATCAAGGCTTATAATTCTGAGATCCTTCCCGTGTATCTTTTACAAAACGCCGCCCCATGCCCCCGAGCCTGATGCCATGATAGCAATTTTTCCATGTGGCTCTTACAAGAGTTGTGCATTTGATAGTGGCATATAATTACAGCTGATAGAACATAGGTACTGTCTATTTTCAGACATGGGAATCTTCCATGTTTCTACGCATGCGCCAGTCATCTTTGATTTTACCAATAGGTTGATTTCCCCAAAACTGGATTACACCATAGAGGTGAGAAGCAGGATGGAAGAGGAGATATTTATTTTTTTACGAAGAGATATGTAAAAACATCACAAAAGATTCGAATTAGAACAAAATATTGCGATTCAGAAGGAAAATGAATATCAGCATCGGAATCTACACTTATAAAAGGCAATGTTTGTGTGTGAGTGTGTGTGTGCGATGTCCAGACGAATCTATCGCACTTACAGCTATGACATTTGGCACACAGGTAGACGTAATGGTGACTCGATGCACCTCGAAGCCAGAATTTTAAAATTTAATCTAGAAAATTTTTTATTTAATGTTTTGTGTTGTTTTCCGTTATTTTTGGCACTTTTACGGCTGTAGTATCTTTTCTAATGATCGTTGAAAAACAATCAATGCACCATCGGAGGGAACAAACAATTTTCGTTGTAATAAAATTTGTTTTGAATTTCCAACATGATTTACTGAATTTTGAGAAACTTTTAAATAATAGTCACTTTTATGGTAATTTTTGATAAGGATTTCTTCAAATTCTCGCATCTGACGTTCTATAATTCTCATTTTTTTTCAGCTTATAACTGGAACGTTTCTGTCGGATTTAAAACAAGATCGGTTAAAATTTTTTATTCCGTTTTTTTTATTAATTCTTCTCTGATCAGTTCAAACAGTTTTTTGCTAGCGAGATTTGACAGCGAGAGTTTCTCCGGACGATCCCAGAATGCATTGTTGTCTCCTCGTAGGAGGTGACGTAATATGCTTTCATTCCCAACCTGCATTTCTACAATCCGGTTCCTTCCGGTGACGCCATTACATTCGCGTCATCGTCGAGAGGGAAAATAAGAGGGAAAATCAATAATGTGTATCTTTTGTTTTGATTTTGTTTTCAAAATTTTTTCTTGTCATTGTGGGCATTTTTTTTCTCCATTTTGCCGAAATCCTGATTCCACGGGCAACGCTGTGCGCGTACAGCTAGTAAAATAGATAAAATCCAAACAAAAAACACCTGAAAAGCGTTTTTCTTACTCACTGCGTATCACTCCTCCGCGGAGTAAAATAGTCCGAAAGTGATAGGTACGGCTTTCGGAAACGAACAGTAGTAGCATGAAAGGTTTATAGTCGTTTGATGCAGTCACCAGCGTGAAGATATGCAGAATATTTCCTGGATTCGTGTCATGAGAGCCAATCCAGTAGGCAGTATTCGTCTAAAGGGCCACTAACAATCAAAGCTACTTAGTTCTCAATTCATTTAAAAATAACTTTGACCCTATGAAATAACTTCCGTTTCCAATATTTGTTGCTATAATCAGACACAATTATGTCGTTGAGAATGAAGCAAAAACAGTCATATTGAATATATTGTTACAAACATGGAAAGTAGCTTTTTAAGCAATGTGAGACTTAAGGTTGGGAAGAGAGTTTTACAGGGGTAAGTATGGGATGACCGGCAGCATATTTACAAACCCTACCCTGATAGAACTGAGGCAGGAAATCGGACAATATGATTCGCTCGCTTCGCCGAGAACCGATGACGTCGTTCTTTGCTCTCGTGCGTGTACTTTTCATTAGTATTATTTCTTACAGCGTGGGATGTTTTATTTTTTATGATATTTTAAAAAATAATTTCATTTTTAAAAATATTACAACCCAATGAAGAATGTTTTCTGTGCTCAACTGTGGGAAAACGGAGAAGAAAAGTAGGACGACTCTTGTTTTGTTATGATTGCCGTACGCTACGTACGAGAGCTGAAAACGACGTCACTGCTCCTTGTAGCCAATGATATTGACTGATTTCCTGTCTCAGTTCTATCAGGGTAGGGTTTGTAAATATGCTGACCGGCAGCAGCCACATCTGGAGTCCTGACCTTGGCGACAAACTTGGCAACAAAGGTGCTGGAATCTTCTCGATATCTCTATTAGCAGAGGAGATACGAAGATACGTATTAGAAGATTCCATGTGAGGTCACGGAATGCCGCGGGAAACTATATAAGGAGAGCGCTTGGATGACAGAGTGTGTGTTGGTCGATTGGGATCGCCTTGAGCGCGAACGTCTTTGGAGTTCTATCCACTGTGCGAGCTAGTAAGCTGTTAGACGCCGAACGATAGTAGCGTTGATCTATTGGGAATGACTTTAGAGCTTCGTCCGCAGTGCGAGCTAGGAAGCTGGTGAGCTGAGCGATATTTAAAGTGCTGTTATTGTCGTTACTATTTATTTGCTGATTGTTTGTGTTGCTAAATATCAAAGTGCTGAACTGTTATTACCTGTGAATTGTTGTCTGTTTACATTGGTAATATGTGCAAAAACTATTGTTCCCTGTACCTGTGCAACGTGTTTTCTGCATATTTGTAAATAAACCTTCATTCTCCATTATCCTGCGTGTTGGACTGTTTACACCATACACCCACAGTAACACTTTTGCAACAATATATACTAATTTTGATTTTTCATTTAAACATTTGCCTTCTGATTGAACTCTCTGCTTTTTATTCCAGCATCACATTTTCTCTAAAGTGATATGTAAATATTTACAACTGCTGTATAAAACAAGAAAAGCATTCATAAAAATTTTGAAGACATTCCACAGTTTGAGTAACCAGTGCTTGTAAGCATCGGCGTATTGCCATTAACTCTAAAAACATCAGGAAACGGGCCAAAGAATTGTAAAAGCACAGACTGCGCTCCATTAAAACATAATAGCAGCAATTTAGGCCCCTTTTCCCTCCAATTGTCTGACAATCTACGAATTAGTGATGCAGCATGCGATTTGAAACTTTTCGAGATGCAGTAAGCTGCAATTTAAATTTAATCAGCGAACTATTCATCGTCTGTGTGCATTCATTTGTTCGGTTAATGAATGCAGCGATGCGGTTTGTTTGCCCACTCGGCTCAATCAACCGTTCCTATTTGGGATTATTGAATCGTGCTGAGTTATTTTCCGACTTCGTCATTGTTATAGAATAATGAAATGGATTTTCTTTTTCTTCCGCCAAACGAACATTGCATTTTAAGAGCTCTAATTTGCTGCTAAACAGAATTTTATAAAAACGCTATAGAGAGGGACACTTCCAATGATCATAAAAGTTTTTCTTTTTATAAAACTGCGCATTGAGTATGAGTAGTGATCTGGAAATGAAAGATCACGCAATTGGAATATTGTAAGTGTTTGTTAAAGTTCAATTCTATAGAGAGATATGCATTTTTTTAATGCCGACGTCTCGCGTCTGTGATATATTGTTTGAATCAGTAAAACTATAATAAGCAAAATAAAAAGTTAACTCGAGTCATTTGACTTTTAAGCTAACTAAGCTCTTAACATTATTAAAAAAATTTCTTTGCGTGAAGAGATGGTTTAGGGAAAATGACAATAAGAGGTACCAAAAAACTAAGAGAATTATCGAGGGGTATAGAAGAAGAAGAAAAATGGTTTGGAAGTCTGCCCTAAAAGTACGGTGGGTGACTTTTGGCCAAGTAAGTTGGCAGTTCTTAACCTTCCCTTAGGCGCGGTTGTTTTATTCCTAGTATTATTATATTTGTATTCCTTAGTATTATTGTATAAGTATTCCTACTTTATTACCTTATTAAATAATTAAATATAATAGGAAATTGGCATGCCACTATACAAATAAATTGGCAGTTCTTAACCTTCCCTTAGGCGGGGTTGTTTTATTACTAGTATTATTATATTTGTATTCCTTAGTTTTATTGTATAAGTATTCCTAGTATATTACCTTATTAAATAAGTAAAT
>BGPR01019895.1:0-28563 GCA_013235015.1 Araneus ventricosus
TTAGAGCTACGGGGATGAAATTTGGTATGCCAGGGGCATCTATACCTGCTTGCCCCCATTCACTACGCCACTGCCAGCCAGACGTGTGAAAATTGCAATGTGTTCTTTACCGCTGACCTTTAAAAGGCTCCATACCTTATGAGTGATTGGGCTGACGTGGATAATAAATAAATGCGTGGTCTTGACAAAAAAATCGCAGATTTATATCAAATTTTGGACAAAAAATCCGTCTACGGAAAGTCTGTCTGTACGTTCTTGTGCATGAGAACATGATAACTCAACCAGCGGGAGTGGCCTCCCCTAAACTTTCTCGTCTACTTCTCAAAAATTTGTCATTTCCCCTCCCCCTGCGTTGATAAAAAATTCGAACCTACTGTAACCCAGAATGCAATGACTACCAGAAGCCTTTTCATTGTAGATTATAGTGATTGTAAAATATTTAGGTGAAGAATCAAATTCAACGAGATGCGTTTATATTAAAACTTCAGCAATATTTATTTTCTATCACACTCTAGCAAGCTCCGCTAATGGGAGATCGTGCGCGAGCGAAAACAAAACAGGAGAAAATGACCTCGTTCGCTGTCGCTTAATAGCTTGCGCATGCGCAGATATTTTGCTCCCAGTACGCAAGTAAAAAATTGAATATGCAAATTGAACGCCTTTTTTTTAACCGATTGAAACGAAATTTGGGCACAGATATATAATTAATGTTAGAAACGGACATACCAATTTTTATTTATCTAAGCCAAAGGGTTTAGAAGATATAATTTTTACCAGTAAGCGATTATACAGCCCTACTGGCAGTCAACCCTTTGACGGATTTGGCCCAAAATTTTATACAGACCTACATTTCTAATGAAAGAAATATGTACCAAATTTTATCCATCTAGCTATTCAAGTTTTTGAGTTATAGAGTTCACATGAACGCGGAGAGACAGACTTCCCGTGGACGGATTTTGTCCAAAATTTGATAGAAACCTACACATTATGTGTAAAGATCACATTCCAAATTTCATCCCCGTAACTTTAATAGTTTTCGAGTTATCGTGTTCACAGACATACAGACATAATTCCAAAATTGTGTTCTTCGGACTCAGGGAGGTCTAAAACGTGGAGATTCTTCAAAATCTCGAGTTCGAATTTTTTGACGATTGCAATACTTTCTCTTTGTAGACTTCGTATACAGAAGGTAAAAACGCATTGAGCTAAAGAGATGAAATTTGAAATATGTTTCACCACCGGAATTGTGGATCTGTATTAAATAATCATCCAAATCCATCAGGGGTCGACTGTTTTGTTTTCTCGTGTTTATGCGAACGCGAGAACTCATAAACACAATTAGCTAGGGCAATGAATTTTAGAATTTGATCTTCATACAGAGTTGCAGGAGAAAGTCTGCATTCTTATAAGGCGGCGTTCTTCAGTGATGTAAGGTAGTAAATTGTTGACCAGTTCCTTACCTTAGTAGCAGTTATTGCGTAGATGTTCAGGTTTTCGCGTCGTATAACACAAATGGTGACCAGTTTTCCAGGAAAATATTCTTTTCTCGACCTTTTCGGCCTTAAATCAATTTAACTTTTAAGTCTTTTGAATTATTGATGGCATGTAACCATACCATGAATGATGAAAGGATTTAGATGCCTTCTTGGGTCAATTTTCAATTCTGGTGGTGATCTAGTTGTCCTAACAGATGTTGTCTTGTTTTTATTTTGCCATGAATGGTAACTGAATGTTCGGTTCTGTGTCCGATGCGCACAGGCGCTTTTCCGCACATCATTAACTAGTGGAATTTGCGCACACATTGTAGGTTTACTGGATCCTAATTGCCTTTGACAAGAAAACTTGGCGAACAGCTAGAGGGGCAATAGGGAATGCATACTTAAGAGAGTGATTGATGGGTGGGGGTTCTTTCCTATGAGATAATCACCACTTTCCCAAGGGAAATTGATAATTACATTATTCATGTATCTTCAATTTATTAACATAACGATTAATTTATATGGATTATTTATTGTTTAATTTAAATTATATCTGCATTAGTCTTATGTTTGAAAACAACAATTATCGAGGTCCTTAGCATTTTCCCAGGGAAGCATCGTTGTGTGATCAGGGACACGAAGTGCCATTCTCCTACTGGCATTGATTGATAGCCGTATGTCAAAGGTTTTCAATGCGCCAACGCCAAGCCAAATCGTATAGACATCGATAAAGTTTACAATACTGCAACCTTTCTAACGCTTGTGCGCAAAGAACATTACTTAATGACTTATCGCAAATGCGACTGTGCGCAAGTTCCACAATACCGAATGTTCGCACTCGTGGTCTTAGTCTAATTGGACTTTCGGTGAATGACTTCCACCTCCTTCTAAAGCACTAAAATCTTATATCAGTACCTTACAATCTATCTACATTGAAATGCTTCTAGCGATTCTTTTATGACAAAATTAAAATCGAACGTTCTTGCTTAGATATCCAACTGAGTTACCTTACTCATTTAACACGCTAATCAAGGTTAGTGATTTCACGCATTGGTGTTGCATTAAAACTTCTATGGGCGCTCGGCCTCTTTTATGGCACCTCACGTAACTTTTAAACAGAAATCCTCTCCATTGTGCAGCGGACTTACGTGATTTTTCTGAAAATACCTCCAAGTGTGATAAAAATTGGATGAGGTCACAGGGAAGGTCATGTCGAGTGATCGTCATTTTTGTTGAATAACAGCCAATTTCTTACCGTAAAAAATCTGATACGCGGTGGAACTTGACTAATTTGAACTTTATTTCGAATTTCCCTCAGATTCCTTGAATTTCCTATGGACGAGTTTTCTGTTTTGTTTGTTTTGGATTCACATCCCCTTTTCCGGTAACCGTCCTATTAAAGCAATCGCCAAATCCGTTTGGATACTGTATCGAGCGCCAAGTTCGAACCAGTTCTTACTTTACGATACAAAGTGTTGAATTCTGTGTTGTTTAAGTACGTTTAATTCTTTTTATTTAAACTAGCTAAACTCTCAAATGCTCTTAAAAGGGTTAAATTCCAAATGGAACAATTGTAATTACCTAAATCATTTGGATAAAAATGTAACCGTCAGTGATTATCTAAATCGTTTGTTTAGAAATTTAACCGCCAAACACGCCTTATGAAGTCGCCAAGAAGAGTGATAACGAACAATTATGGCACCTTTTCCACAAAATGAGGTTCTTATTTTAAGTAAACATTGAGAGCTACATCAATAGGGACATCAAATTTAATATTTCCAAAGTATCCTTAAGCTATAACCTTAAAAAACTCTACTTTAAACATTAATTTACGTCTTCAAACAGAGTGCTGAGATTTTGAGGATTCCCACTGTCGGAAATCGGTGTAGCGGCAGTTCTACATTACCCCAAATAAACCAAACAGAAAATTCGTCCATTACCATAATGTATCATCCGTGATTCAAATTTATTTGGATTCATTTGAAGCAAATGGATAAGACAGCTCAATGGATAAGATGGCCCTGCTCTCGCCGCATTCACTGGCGTATATTCGGACATTTTGAGGATCCGGACACTAGAGTGGAGGTTAATTTGAAATCCGGACTGTCTGGACGAAATCCGGATGCAGTGGCGAATCCAGGATTCGGGTCGGGGGGGGGGGGGGGAGGTCATAAAAATTTCGTATCGTAGTGACGGATGTCAAACCTCATGGCTTATGCAAAGCAAAACACTTTAACTTTACAGACTTTCCTCACCTGACAATAAGAATCATAAAGAACAATACAATACTTTCGATAATTTAATAAAAAATGCAATGAAATAACTGGCCAAAAAATGTTTTCGACCGCGTCAACGCTACAAGTACAAGAGGGATGTCTAAAAAAGTAGGGAAATTTTCGAGCCTGGCAAGCCAGAAAGCAATGTTGTCCCGATTTTATTATTATTTCTTTAATGAAAATTAAGAACAAACAGTTGTAGTGATTTTAAATAAAATGAAGAATTTTGTTTTAGCTCTGGGGGGGCTGCAGCCCGATAGCAACCCCTCCCCCGGATTCGCCACTGTCCGGACGTATTGTAACCCTACCTAAAAAGGCGCGATGGTGAGATGAAGTGCGCAGAGGACCTCCTGGTGTTAGGCTAAGATCCTTCTAATGGCCTCCCATAAATTCACCCCAATTGTCTCTAAAGTGGCGGAGAAAAACATCCGTGATACCTAATGGGTATTGAAAGCATGACAGGGATATTCATCAATACTCCATGGCTCTTCGAGTAAGAAGAAAACAACCTGGAGATCAGACAGCCATTACGTGCAAGAATTCTCATGCTCTTTAACCCTTCAGACGCACGCGCCCATTTTCGGAACATTAACACGACCTTAGGGCACGGCCGGATTATTCTGTGCCCGTCTTAAAAAAAGTTAATATATAATTTTCAATTTAACACTCTGGCTCCTAAACCGCCCATAACCGGCCATGCAACTTCTATACTAGTGGAGCGGATTTCGGGCGGTTGCTGTTCCGAAAAGGGGGAGAAGGCTGTTGGGCGAGTTGTCATTAAAGGGACCCTTAAGGGAGAGATAAGAGATGAAAGGGCTGCCATTCGTATCTTCCACCACCCGTAGTGAGGAGAAAAGGGGGGAACGGGGCGGACGAATCCATTTCACAGATCAATTAGTAAGCAAACCTCCATATACAACTGTATTCAGATTTTGAGAACTCTTAGTAGTCAGAGGGTTAATATACAATAGTTTATTTTTGATACACTTAATACAATCTTTAGAATCTTCGAAACACATTAAATTTGTTTATTAAAAATTACACTACTTATGAAACAACATAACATTAACACCTGCAAAAATACTCGATCAAATTTCTTGAAATCTTCTGAAATACCTACTATAAATACCTACTATATAGACTTAAAGGCTCAGGCTTAACGAATCATTGAAGTGGACAGATTTTATTAAATCTATTTCAATGCAAAGAAGCCAAGGGGACACAATTGACAATAAATAAATCCCTCAACATATTTAATGTAACGGATGTAAGTTCCAAAAACATCATTTTATATAGCCTTTTCAAAATAACACTGAAAGTTTCTAAATATTTGGTGGTTATTTCTTCTGTATATGCGCCGTAGGTCATGGCCTAGGTTGGCCTTATGGAAAATCTGAACCTGCCCAGGGGTCATTTGGACCCCAACTTTTTAGACAGTCACTCCTTATTTTAACGGCATTCGAGGTGCTGAATATTATTTCTTGATAAAAAGTACTTGCTCATTTATTGAAATTATTATTCAAATTATATATTTACTAGTAGTACGCGCACGGCCTTGCCCATGGAATCAAGATTTCAAAAATATGTGAAAAAAAACGCCCACAATGACATGAAAAAGTTCTGAGAACAAAACAAAAGATGCACATTATTGATTTTTCCGCTTATTTTTCTTCGCAATAATGACATTTCAACTGTAGAAAAGCAATACAGAGTACGTTAATCCGAAACAATATTAAAAAAATTGCAACGATAAAATGATTATTATATAGCAAGCAAAATATTAAATCGAATCCGAAAATGGTAATCGAAGTCATTCAATTGAAGGTTATGACGTCACCCTGGCCCGTCAGCCAATGAAATTGCCCGTAACGTTCCGGAGAGGTGTCGCGGGAAAAAGCCTCGCTAGAGGAAAAATATCTTTCAACTGACCAGGAAAAAATTACTTAAGAAAAAACGGAAAAAGATATTTTAACCGTTCTTGTTTTAAATCCGTCAGAACCGTTGCAGTTATAAGCTGAAAAAAATTGAAAATAATAGTGTTATTAGAACGTTGGATGAAGCAAATTTAAAAACGGAAATAAAAGTTCGATGTCAAAACTGACTATTTTTTAAAAAATTCTCAAAATTCAGTAAATTACTTTGAAAATTCAAAACTAACTTCATTAGAACGAGAATTGTGTGCTCTTTTCGATGGTGTATCTATTTTTTTCGTACAATTATTCAAAACCATTCTATTTAGAAATTAGTGCGAAAAATCAACCAAAACAACGCAAAACATTAAAGAAAAAATTTTCTAGATTAAATTTTAAAATTCCGGCTTCGAGGTGCATTGAGTCACCATTAAGACTGCCTGTGTACCAAATTTCAAGGCTGTAAGTGCGATAGATTCGTCTGAACATCGCATGCACACACGCACACACACACAAACATTGCCTTTTATAAGTATAGAATTATTTGTCACACACGCCGATTCACTCACCCATAGGCTATGGTGCGGGGAAGAGTATAAAGAAAAACTTTTAGATTGTATAAGCATTCAAAAATTCAAAACAAAAACACAATAGAATTGGAATCCTCAAAAATAATAATATATGTAACGCATGAAACAGACATATTTTCAAACAATGTGAAATACTATGACAACAAATATGGACCACTGCGTGGGGGAACCACAACAACAACAACAAAAAACCTCAAAGTAAAACTAAACTAACATACAAATTTTAATTTAAAAAAGAAAGTCAATATTTATTTAAAAAAAAAAAAAAAAACTCCGAAAGGAAGTGCCTCCTGAAAAAGTTTTAATCTCCATAGTTGAAAACTAGCTAAAAACAAATTATATGAAAAATTTTAATTATAATTATTATTACTTTATCTATTAAAACTACATTTTGTTTATGTGTTGATTGTACATTATTTAATAAAACCGCCAAATAATAAAATAAGTCTTTACTGCCATTTTTAGTTTAAAGATTATCGTTTTTTCCTTGCTGTACTTGTTTTAAGACCAGGTTTTCATAATTTGAGATTCTGAATACCTTGAATGTTTCAAATTAGTTTACTTACACTGTATATTGATTTATGGAAGGAGAAAAAACGATAAAAATCACTGAAAAAAATATACTTTACTTTCTTTCTTTTTTACTTACTTTCCTGGAAAAGTTTTAATCTCCATAGTTGAAAACTAGCTAAAAACAAATTATATGAAAAATTTTAATTATAATTATTATTACTTTATTTATTAAAACTACTTTTTGTTTATGTGTTAATTGTACATTATTTAATAAAACCGCCAAATAATAAAATAAGTCTTTTTTCCCTTGCTGTACATGTTTTAAGACCAGGTTTTCATAATTTGAGATTCTGAATACATCGAATTTTTCAAATTAGTTTACTTACACTGTATATTGATTTATGGAAGGAGAAAAATCAATAAAAATCACAAAAAAAAAAATACTTATCTTTACTTTTTGTCTTTTCCAATAGAATCAGTGGTGCATCCTTTCGAATTGTCTAAATTTCATTTTCAACGACGGAATTTATTTTTGAATCGTATTTTCTTTGTCGAAGACCACCTACATTGTTTTGAGAAGGGGCAGATCAATAGATGTGTTAGTTTATTTTGGTGATAAACAATTTATTTTTTAAAAAAGTTTGCGAAATTATAAACCATTCTCTTTCAAATACTTCACAAAAATAAAGCTCAGCTAAATCTACAATATCGAAACAGCGTCTGTTATTTACCTATAGATTTTTTACGATTGAAAAGGAACCTACCGAATTTTTAAAACATTGCACTTTGAGAAGAAATGTAGTTTTTAAAAAAGTGTTTTGAATGGAAGTTTTAATTTTCTTTCCTAGAACATTTCAAATCTCCTCCCTTTACAATTATTTCCGTCCAAAGGATGTTTACCACAACTGTGAGTGTTTTTTTAATACTATTGCACTTAATTTCACTTTCTCTCCATTATTTTCACTTTATAAATCTAAAGCTTTCTGACTTTTTCTGTCTGTTTAACATAATGTTTTTGATAACTGTTTGCTTTTACATGTAAGCTCATGTTTTAGTTTCCTTAAATTTCATATTGTTTTATATAAAAAAGAGATTTTCATTCGAGGCTTTCTTTTCTAATTATAAAAAGATTTGAGAAGAAGTCGTTTCACACTTTTTCTGTCTTTAGTGTTTATAAAGTCTGACAACAATAACAACAATAAAAAAAGATATAGAAAGGAAAAATTTTAATTTAAAATTTAATTCCTCTTTTCAATTTTCCTTCTCAAATTTGTTATTAACGTGGTTTTTGCATTCGACTGGATATTCTTTATCTTCAGAATTAATGAACATCATCATTTTTTAAGTCTAGGGACGAATTTTAATAGTTGTCCTTTTCTTCGTCCTTAATAGTTTATTTATTTATTTATTTTTACACCGTCTGCCGAGGTTTCTACGGTAAAGATGAGAAATACGAGAGGTTGTTTTATAAATTGTTTGTTCTGCTCTTGCTCTTTTTCTGCGGTTCAAGGTAGAACAATCATGTCAAGCTGGAAATTATTTTGTTGGTAATGTTTAGATTTTTCTAAATTTGAATTTGGAAAGAAGAAAAAAAGGGAGGGTAGAAAATTTTGACGTGAGAACGTTTTTTCGCTCGTTACAGTGATAGTCGGTCGAACTTTCTTGTGTGGCAAAATACCGTCAGATTTGAATCGCTAATAACTACGAGACCAATAATGCGAAAAGAATGGTTGACACCATAACAGATAGATCATATCTGTAAGAGTAATTTTGTCGCATAGTATTTGTTTTGCCTGTGACGTCACCATACCAGTGCAGGCGCATGCGCGTAAATGTTATGAATTAGTTTTATGTAAGGATATAAATAAATGTATCATGGAAACACGTTTAGCTAGGAGGTTGATTCTGATGTCATTTTAAAGACCTGGAGGAGTATTACTAGAATCCAAAGTGAGACAATAAAAATCTTTATCATAATATAAGTAAAAGTCGATATTAAATTGAAAATCTCAAACTCTGCATGTTTTTTTTTTTTTTTTTCATTATAACATGTAGAGTTCTCTTTCGAATTGTACGAAACTTACAGAATACTTGACAATACGTAAAAGAAACAATGTATTAAAATTTGAATATTACGGGAAATATGAGCATTTGTAGTAAATAATGTTTTACTGCGCATAGGCGAAATGTAGTGCAATATAATGTCAACAGATTGCGCCATCAGAAGCTACTCTACTTAAGATATAAGAAAGGCGCAGTTCGGGTCCGCACCATAGATTTTTCGTGAAAATGTCAGGATAAAATCATAAAACAAATATTTCGTATTAATATGTAATTTAATTATCAATCTCTCTAAGTGGTATAATGGTTACAGAATAGATAAATCACAAGCTTATCGCATGTAGCAATGCGATGTAGCAAGCTTATCTGCGGTAGCTTGTGATTTATCTGTTCTGTAACCATTATACCACTCTGTGTAAATATTGTATTAAAGAGATTGATAATTAAATTACATATTAATACGAGAGACTTGTTTTATGATTTTATCCCGACGTTTTCACGAAAAATCTACGGCGCGGACCCGAACTGCGCCTGTCTTATGTTTTTATTTTATCTAGATACTGAATACGCAGCCAGTGAGATGAAAAGAAAGTACATGTTACGATAACTAAAAAATTAAACAGTTTGTTAAAATCACTTTTTTTTTCTTTTACAGACTTTTTACTCTAAAATATTTAAAGAAGGTCATTTAACGTCTAAACATTTTCTACGTTCGGAAAAATCAGACATTCTTAATTTCTTACAATTATTGTATGATATATTTTTGAAATGTATATAAAAGTTCTTTGTATAACGAGTGCAAAGTCTTTTTTTTTTAAAGTACATGTTACGATAACTAACAAATTAAATAGTTTGTTAATATCACTTTTTTTCCTTTTCAACCCAACCAAAACAAGTCGTTTTCTTACAAACAGCACGCATTAACGGGAAAAAAAAACAGATTCACGAAAAACACATTCAACATATTAATTGCGCAGTGTTTTGTTAAACCTCTTGTAGGTCATTCAGTGAATAAAATTAAAGCAAAATAAAAGTAACTGCAGCAAATTAAAAGGAAATTCTGGCCTGGGAACTTCAACAAGGGTTCAGTGAAATGTTTTTAAATACAAAGTTTTAATAATTTATTTTATTTCTTTAACTTTCCATTTACGCGTGAATTTAGTCTTCTTGCACAGATATTCAATAAGAGTTATCTTATAGTATTTAGTACAAGTGCTTATATTTCCTCTAATATTCAAAGTATTTACTTCAAATTAAATGCAATACTTCTGAAACATATTGTCGAGTGTTTTGTATGTTTCGTATAATTTGAATGAGAACTCTGTAAGTTATAAGCAAAAAACATGCGAGAAGATTTAGGATTTTTAAAGAAACCTTCATATCTTCTCGAATATTTGTGCCATTTTTACAAAAATGCATGTAAATATTATGCACATCAAACATAATAATGGATGAAAGTTTCATCGCGTTGTCAGCTTTCTATGAAACGGGATGAGTCGAAATCCCTTCCCGTCTTGATCACTTTCTAGTCGCCCCCCTAACTGCCATGGTGACCGAGTCTTCGATGTAAAATGTGCATGATACTCGATTTTATGTTCTACGATGCCCCATAACTGAATGAGAACTATAGTTTTCGAATAAATTGCAAATTTCTCTCATTTTCCGAAATGTTGCTTTATGTCAATTATGCTAAGGGACAATTATTGAGCTATATGAAATAAAAAATAAATTTTTCAAAAACTACTGAGTTCAAAAATTTTATTCAAATTTTAAATGTAACTGCAGATATTCGGATTTAGTTTATGACATGATCGATATGCTTGCCATCAATGGCTATGGCGTGACACAGACGAAGAGCAAAGTTCTGCAAAAATCGCTGAAGTGTCGAGACATCGTCACTACCATTTCTCTCGAACTTTTCAATCACATTTTTGATTGTTATAACACTTGGACCTGTTGTCTTCAGCTTGTACTCGGTCGCAAATTTCCGTTGAGCCGCAATGGGGCTGTTATTGCTCGAATAGTAGGCCGTGATGTTCGATATATGCTCAGAAACGCTGTATTTCGACATTTTCAACGAAAAATGAACAACAACAATAAAAGTGCGCATGCTCAAAAAAAATCCCAACAGGCCCTGCATTCAACCGCCAAGTTTTAACTGAATCTCGCCGCAAGGGTTCAAAAGTTATCAAGTTTTTTTTTTTTTTTCATACAGCTTAATAATTGTCACACTGTAATAACAGTATTAGTCGCAACTCCAAGCAAATGGAAACAGCATTGTAATAATTTCACATTAACTTATACTGAAAGCTAACAGTTACTTATTGTGTTATCACCTGTACAAATGGAGAATATTTTCAGCTCAATCCTTGAACTTGTTTCACAGAAGTGAATTTTACAAAATTTGGTTCAGACGAACACAAATGTAACATCATGTCCGGAGCAGCATCAAGCTTGTATATTTCTTGAAAATATACTTGATACTTGAGATATTTTTTATTAATATGCTGTTAAGACGAGTATGTTCTTTCCACAAGTTTTGTGTTCGTGAAAGACATTAAATATCTAATTGAATTAACATTGAGCTATTAATACGCTTCATTCACTGCAATTTTCATATGAACTTGTGGGAAAAAATTCGATAACTTTTTAAAAAATTTAATCTCTTTATGTTTTGTGCTCTCCGCCATTACCAACATTGCTTCCGCGTACCCCTAACTCAGGGGTTCCCACTCTTTATTCCCTCGCGTACCCCTCCATTAATTTTTATATTTTCGGGTACCCCCCTTCTGTCATTCCCCCCCCCCACTAACCCCAGAAGTTTTATTCAATGATATTAAGGGCTTAGATTACATTAATAGTCAAATGACTCGATTTAATAATATTTTCTGGACTTATTCTTTATTTTACATTTTATTACATTTTTAAATAGTATTAGTTTAATGCCAAAACAAATGAAATCGGTGTTGTAATAATTCCGCATTAACTTATAAGGGTAGCTAAAAATTACACTCCGTAATAATAAACTATTCAAGTGGTATAGTTATTAAATAACTAGTATTAACTTGAGGAAGCAAAATTCTGTAATTTTTAAAATTTCTTGTTTTCTTGTTCCCGCCATTGACAACTTTGATTTCGCGTACCACCAACTAGTCCTTCGCGTACCCTTAGGGGTCCGCGTACCACAGGTGTGGTACCTCTGCACTAAAAGGTTAAAAAAAAATGTAATTTGAAATTTAGAATTAGAATTTTTTATTTTGTACCCTAAACAAACATTTTTTGTTGCTTCAACCACGATCAGAATAATAAGTAGGCAACAATAGTATGCTATGAAAATTCGTTATATTGTATTAGTATATTAGAAAGTTGAAAGTTGAGCACTCCAGGGGTCAATCCGTGTTTTTTTAGGGGCCCATTTTTGTGGAAAAAAATATTTTTGTGAAAAATAAAAATATTTTTGTGGGGAAAAAATTATTTTTGTGGAAAAAAAATATTTTTGTTAAAATTAAAAATGTTTTTGTGAAACAATATTATCTTCGTGAAAAATAAACATTTTTTTGTGAAAAAAAATTTTTATCATGTGAAACCTTCAATTTTACCAGTCATATTTCTATATTTTACGTGAATTTGAGTATTGTGAAGGGGCCGTTTTCATGAATTTGAATTTTGTGAAGGGGCCGTTTTTATGAAGTGGAATTTTGTGAAGGGGCTGCAAAACGGCCCAAATTTTCGCCTGTATCGACCCATGCGTTCCCTCTTTTTTTCTGATTTCGGCATAAAACTTCTTTGATTTATTATTAAACACATGCGCCATTTTTTGTTCTTATCTCACTGAGTTATCGTAAGAGACATTTTTCTCGAAATTGAGCTTTGAATAGAATATTTGCTTCCTAAGAGAACACTTCCTCTTTCCATCTCTATTATTACGAAAAGAAAAAAGTAAATAAATAAAATCGATTTCTCCTTTTGGTTCCATTTTTTGGTTTAGAATTTCAGCGTTCTTTCTTCTGCACACACGTGATTCTTCCGAATGAAAAGGATGAAAGCGCGGGTAAAAAATAGAATTCCATTCTGAGTGGCCCTCTCCGGGGCACAAAGCCCGCGAAACCCTTTCGCCTTTTCGGTGGAACACCCAGAGTTTGGGCCGGAACCCTCTTTTGAATAAATTTCGAGGCCCCGAACTCAATTATCGAGGAGGGTTGAGGGTCAGGAGAGATCGTCTTACAGATCTTTTAACTCGAGTTTGGCAACAGAGGATGGCGAAGTCTCTCCCAGTGATTAACTTTCCTCCTTTATTCCATTTTTACCCCTCGCTGCCTTTCAGTTTTTTCCCCGCTTTTTTTTAATTTTATTTTTTATGTTCTTCAGTCGGAAGAGTTTCGGGTTTCTCAATCAAGAATCGTTTGCCCTACCTGTAGTGAAGTCGGTTCCCTTTCGTGAGGTGTTTCTCGGAAGGGGGGGGGGGAGCACGGTTAGGTGTTAGAAATTCTGATGCAAGTTGCTGAAAGTGTGGCAAAATGAAACTAAAGTAAAGAACGGTTATACGTTTCTCATTTATACGTCTTTTACAGTTATACGTCGTTTCATCAAACTCCGAAAGAAAACAACTACAGTAAAGTACCGTTTATACGTTTCTCATTTATACGTCGTTTCATCACACTCCGAAAGAAAACAACTACAGTAAAGCACCGTTTATACGTTTCTCATTTATACGTCTTTTACATTTATACGTCGTTTCATCACACTCCGAAAGATAACTACAGTAAAGCACCGTTTATACGTTTCTCATTTATACATCTTTTACATTTATACGTCGTTTCATAACACTCCGAAAGAAAACAACTACAGCAAAGCACCGTTCATACGTTTCTCATTGGTACGTTGTTTACATTTATACATCTTTTCATGACAGTCCCGATTCATTCGTACTCATTGTAATGATAAATTACTTCGTTTATGCGACACAAAGCTGCGGTTATACGTCATTTTCCTCCGTTCTAAAATGGGAAAAATTCCTCCTTTCTTGGTATGTGAACTGTGACAAAGACAGTCATGACTTCGAAATTATTCACTATTCATGAATTTATAGAAGGCAAATTGTCTTGTGGTAATTTAAGCGATGATGAAGAAGTTATTCCGCCTTCCTTTAAAGACGCAGTAGACTCCATCGAAAAGCTTCGAACATATTTCTTTTGTCAAAAGAATAGGGAAAAACATCCCAAGAACTTAATTCGACCATAATGCTGTACTTAATGCTCAGAGACAATAAGCATGTCACGCGACGGTTAAAGATATTTTTTTAATTAAATCCCTACCTGCATGCTCATACAGGGTGACAATTATTGAGCTATATGAAATAAAAAATAAAATTTTCAAAAACTACCGAGTTCAAAAATTTTATTCAAATTTTAAAAGTAACTACAGATATTCGGATTTAGTTTATGACAGTTCGATATGCTTGCCATCAATGGCTATGACGTGGCGCAGACGAAGAGCAAAATTCTTCAGAGTGTCGAGACAGCGGCACTCTCGAACTTTTCTCCAGTTCAATTTAACAATGCATGTTTTAATGCCATTTTAGTCACATATAAGCATATTTTTGGAGATAAAATGTTAAAAAAACATATTTTGCTCCACGTCTCCTTAACAATGCGTATTTACTTATTCACATGCATAAATATAGACAGATAATAACAAATGAGATATAAATAAGCATGCATTTTTACATTAAAGGAATAGTAATAAAATCGCACAAGAAATAAAAAACTGTTCCCAGAAGATTTCATTTACTCCTATTTTGGGGATATTTTAGTGAAAATCGGGACTCATCTTGGACGCTTTTGCAATCTGGGGAATCGAAAATCGGGACGTCTGGTCTAGTAAGATGAATGGTCTGGTCTTCAGTAAGATGAACCGGTCATTCTTTGAACTGAGAAGAAGCAGACATAGGAGGTCAAAGTATAGTATAAAATTCTAAATGCTGCTTTCGACCCTCTCTCATAACACTAGCACAGCGTTTGAAGGAGTGAAAAAATTTAAGACGTTAGAATGCAAAGAAGATACAACTTTTATTACACACCAGCGATTAATGGGTTTCACGGAGCTCACGAACTCGGGGTTCACAGTCTCCGAACATTACACGTAACACCTATAACCCTGGCTGAAAAATTGAAGTGAACCTAAATAATTAAGATTCCCTGAAAGGTAAAAGTCTGTCACTCAGGGATCGAACCCCGGAACATTGAATTGCAAGCGCAATGCCTTGACAACTGTACTATCGGAACGCACTACAATTTTTATTATGTTTGGCAATTCAAAATTATAGTAATGAAATGCAGAATTAAAACACAACTGTCAAAGCTTTTAATTTTAAGTTTGAACTGGGATTTGGCAAGAGGACTCATTCACTTTTTCATTAGCAATGGATGTAAACAGTATAAACAATGAATTTCCTTTCATTGACAGAATGACGTCAGCTTTCGAATACATCACATTTCACGTCACACATCACTTACTACCAAATATCTCTCTCGCCGCAATAAAAGACGTAAATCCGGACATTTTGAAGATCTGGACACTAAACTGGACGTGGCCTTGAAATCCGGACGTATGGTAACCTAAAGCCTTGTTCCAACGGCGTGTGGCGTGGCCAAACTTCGAGTCGCTCGAGGTTTGCACTTGTGGACTGTGGTCGGTGGAATTCGAACAGACGTGCCGTTCCCACGGCGCTTTGCAAATATCTCAGTAGCGCTCGAGTGAACGGATGCAATGGCGTCGTCTGGTCCTTTGATGTGCGAGCGATTTACCGCCACAACGCGGGAAACAACAGATACACTTACAAGCCCACGAGCCGCATCGATTCTTCCCTTTCCAACGACAGGAAATAACGCGAACCGCGGTCGAAATCTGTAGAAAGACAGGCCGTTGGAACCAGGGTTGCCATATTGGCCTTTTTAAGGCCAAATTCTGGAAATTTGGCCTTTTTAAAAAGACCTTGGCCTTAGGAATTTTCATTTGGCCTTAAATTAATTTTTGCCTTTTTGTGGCTTTATTTTTCCTTATGACTTTTAGAACGATTCTTAGTATATAATTTAATATTTTTCTAATAAACTTTAGAATATTGAAAAATAACATGGAACGTTGTTGATAACAAGAGTTGATATATTTCGCTCGAACATTTTATTCTGGACCAACAACAGAATTCCTTTTTCTTTCTTTCTTTTTTTTGCAAGTCGCGCATGTAGATATTTAAAAAACATTCATTTGATTTTTAATTTAATATAACATTATTATGAACATATGTCAATCAAGTGTTATTCCTTTTCATGAAGGATAATCATTTTCTTGTAACAAAATAAGGAGGGAATGTGCGTTTTAACGAAATTTTCAAATTTGGCCTTTTTTGGCCTTATTTTAAAGACGGTTTGTCCTTTTTTGGCCTTATTTTAAAGACGGTTTGTCCTTTTTTGTCCTTATTTTAAAGACGGTGTGTCCTTTTTGGCCTTATTTTAAAGACGGTTTGGTCTTTTTGGCCTTATTTTAAAGATGGTTTGTCCTTTTTGGCCTTATTTTAAAGACGGTTTGGCCTTATTTGCTATTTTGGTCTGGCAACTCTGGTTGGAATGCAGCTTTAGTCACTCAACTCTTTCGAACGCTTCTGACTGCATGACAGTGGCGGATTTTGACAACGTGAGGCGCAAAATTGTTTCGAGACCCCTCCCCTTAACCAATTCATCGTCTGCTTAGCATTGCGATGAACAGATTTTGAGGCCTTTTAAGGTCTTGATTCAGGACAAGCGCCATCATTGAGTTAATACACGAGAAAGTCGACTCCTAAAGAAACCCCGGTTCCTTATGCAAAATTACACCTCGCACGATTGTTGAGTCCCGCGCATCCCACGACACCCCCTTGTCATTACGGAAGGGCCACTTGATCTTTCACCTTCCTTCAAAGGAGCCGCTCACCCCCCTAATCAAGGCGCCTCCCCACCTTCAATACTGGCCTAACGAACACGCACCCTGTAGAGGGACTTCCTATCTAGAAATTCGAGCAGGCCATTGTGCGGAAATCAGTGTTTGCTTGCGACTGGGGGAATCCTTTTTGATTTGCTTTTTATCTCCCTTTGTTGTCAGGTGAGTGAAGGACAGGAGGAATGTTCCGTTGGAGAGTGGACAGAGGAGGAATGCCGTTTTGATTTGTTTCTTTTTATTTAGTCTGCACTGTGGAAACGTCTGAAAATATGCGTCTTTACCGTCAAACTCTCTACCAGAGAAAAAGAAAACCAATGGGAGTGTCCTTCCCCCTTCTGATGGTGTTGATATTTGAGTTACGGAACATTTGTAGGGAGAGCATGGGCCATGTAGTCTATAATCTCCATTCCTTTATTTACTAAAATAGGTTGACTTAACACAGGTAATTTTAACACAATTGTTAACAAGTTATTAGTAACCCAGGTAGCACACAATGTTGCTCGATATTGTATAATATTGTACGATATTATATAATATTATATGATATTGTTCAATATTGTACAATATTTATTTATTTAAAGAAAAGCACACTACAGAGAAAACTTCATTTACAGAGTGTTGACAAACACACAAAGAACAAAAGTCACAACGAGTAAATAAAAAATAAAAAAGAATATGCCTTAGAAAGCAAAAAGTAGAACACAGAGAATACATAAAATCTTAAAACTTATGCAAACGTATATATAATTAAAACCGAAAACACAACATAAGAACACGGAAAATCAAATAGCATAAAAATCTAAAATGTTGTAGAAAGGCAAAATAAAACATATCATGTATTTAAAAGATGCAAACATTTCGACTTAAAAGCACCAAGCATATTAAAAATGTCAAGTTCATCAGAGAACGTGTTAAAAATTTTATAAAACCTATATAACGAGAACCTGTTAATATAATTAAATTTTGAATCTAAATTTGGAAAGGAACTCTGGTTTCTTAAAAATCTGTCGGGCACAGCGAAATCTATTGAGCTCATTATATCATTACAATCAATTGAACCATTAATAACTTTGTAGAAGAAAAGAACGCAAGAAACATCTCGTCTGGAGGATAAACTAGGCATATTAAAAATATTACGTAGGAGTGACGAAGATATATCATGCAAGTAAAATCCATTTCTTTTGTAAAGTAAATATCTCAAGAAGTTGTTCTGTATTCGCTCAATAATTTCAATTTTGTTTCGGTAATTGGGATTCCAGATAATACTGCATTATTCCAGATTGGAGCGAATATGAGCGCAATACAAGACCTTGAGGGTAAGTTCACTGGAAAATTCTCTGGTTCTACGCTTAAGAAATCCAAGCCTGCGATATTGTGAATATTGTTCAATATCGTACAATATTGTACAGTATCGTTGTGCTGCTGGAGAAGTTAGTATTTCTTAGAGGAAGAAATTAACAACTAAGAAGAAAGTAAGGAAATGGCGGGGAAAATAAAGAAATAAAAGAAAAAGGGGTAAAGAGAGAAGGCAACATTGATTTATTATCAGATATTGATGGCGTAAGTTCGCCATCATGTCAGCCAGTGCCTCGGGGATATTTTTCTTATCTTCTGCGAGGATCCAAAACTCATCATTGGGATCTTCGGTTTTCTCTATTTTTTGGAGTGTTTCTTCGATGTTAGGTGTTTTTTTTTTTAGGATCACTTTTAATTCGTTAAGGAGTCTGAAAAGATCGGACAGTTCTTGATTTGAGAAAAGTTCTTGAGGGCAAGGGCTAGGAGCTATTTTCTCAGTAGTGTCCTCTGGGGGCTTGTGGTCACTATAAGGACCTCCTTATTACTAATTTCCATCCATCTTTGCGTTATAGTTTCATACTATAACTCAAAGATGGCGCGTTATTTTTTGGTTTTGTTTTGTTTGGTAGTGTGATAAAGAGCACAGAGTATGCATTTTGAAGACTGCGCACGTCATACAGTGCATAGTCTTCCTTTCAATTCAGACGATTGGACCCGAAATATCATACAGATCTATGATTTTGGTGTGAAGACCAAATACCGATTGGTGTAAAGACGCTTTTATTCGAACCATGCATTTCATTTTAATCAGAATTTTTTTTTTTTTTTTACTTTTGAGTTCATTTTGACGAAATTATAATGTGAAACGTATTTTCTCATTTAAAGTGCATTTTGAATAAAAACTTATACCTGAATTTTTTATTTATTTTTTATTTTTTTTTCTACTTTTTAGTGACGGCTGACACGAATACACACGACATGTTAGGTATAGTAAACCAAATTCAATTATTTAATTCTCCAATATAAAACACATATTCAAATTGTTATATACATATGTACAATTACATTTTTAAAATGATTTAATGACATTAATTTCCTGAAATATAAATCCGTAATATATTCCGTGATAACTTACAATTATTATCAACAATGTAATAGAGAAAAAAAGAGCATCGATCTACATAACTTCATTTCTTTTCTTTGAGTGCGAAACATTTGGCGCACACGAAGTAAAAAAAAAAAATCTTCTCTCTGATTGTTGGCGAATTCTAATAGAAAGTAAACCCAAGACGCGTAGAAACACGAGTTGCGTCATTCATCGGTTTGTTACAACCCTACGTAACGTGAGGTTACCACAATTTTTTCGAACCATGCATTTCATTGTAATCAGAAAAATTATTTTCAACTTTTGCGTTCATTTTTTCGCATTTCTATTGAAGGATTATATTTTAGTAAAAGTAAAATTATATACACTCATTATTTCGAATAAAAGCTTATTAAATTTAATTGCGCTGCAAACACTGATAGAGCGGGAAAAAATCCTTCTAATTGGAATCGTTCGCAGAAGCGTGCCCGTCCGATTCGAGCGCGGAAACACGTTGACCTTCCCGGGAGAATTGTTTGTCAGCCTCCCATTCATCTCGCTCTTTACGCGCCGAATTAAGTGCCTGTTGTTTCCGGCGGGCATCTTTTCTTCCGGCCGTATTTCATTCTTCTCGCAGTGCCATCGGCTTCTGCATCGTCCCGCGTGTTTTTAAAAATAACTAACCTAATTATTATTACTAAGAGCTCGTGTTGTGATAATATTTCAGATAGGACGAACACTTTAGTTCGTTGTGGCTAGTTAAAATGCCGAGTCCTTTCTTTTCTTCCATATCGTCTACTTATTGCACTGAAAAATGATACGCAAAGATGTGTTTGAAGAGAAGTTCTTGCGTGGGCGTCTTACAGATGTTGATTAAAGGAAAAGTTTTATCCACTCCTGCTAAGCAGAGTAATAACATATAATAATTATAATAATATAGCGGAGTTATTTCGAACGTCTTTAATTCGAATTGTTTTGTAATTCGAATTTTACTCTGGTCGCTTGAATTTCTATTAGTATCTTGAATTTCTATTAGTATCCTGAATTTCTATTAGTATCTTGAATTTCTATTAGTATTTTAAAGTTTTCAGCGTCTTTGGATCAATGATGCCCCTGGGCTACAGCCCAATTAGCCCATTGGATAAATCCCATGTCGCACAACATGCTGTACTATATTGTACAATACTGTTCGATATTTTACAATACTGTTCTATGTTGCACAATATTATATGATATTGTACAATATTGTTCTATGTTGCACAATATTATATGATATTGTACAATACTGTTCGATATTTTACAATACTGTTCTATGTTGCACAATATTATATGATATTGTACAATATTGTTCTATGTTGCACAATATTATATGATATTGTACAATACTGTTCGATGTTGTACACTACTGTTCGATGTTCTACAATACTGTTCGATGTTGCACAATATTATATGATATTGAACAATACTGTTCGATATTTTACAATACTGTTCGATATTGTACAATACTGTTCGATGTTGTACAATACTGTTCGATGTTGTACAATATTATATGATATTGTACAATACTGTTCTATGTTGCACAATATTATATGATATTGTACAATACTGTTCGATGTTGCACAATATTATATGATATTGTACAATACTGTTCGATATTTTACAATACTGTTCGATATTTTGCAATACTGTTCGATATTTTACAATACTGTTCGATATTGTACAATACTGTTCGATGTTGCACAATACTGTTCGATGTTGTACAATATTATATGGTATTGTACAATACTGTTCGATGTTGTGCATTACTGTTTGATGTTGTACAATACTGTTCGATATTGTATAATGTTATATGATATTGTACAATATTATACAATATTGCGAATATTATACGATATCATTCTGTATTGTGCAATATCTATGTGCTACGAGGGGACGATTCTGCTGACAGATGGACATAATTCAAAAAAAAAAATGCGGGCTGAGGAACATTTACAAGGAGATTCATAAAAATCCCGAGGTTAGTTTTTTGACGTTTACAAACTTTCTATCGTTCGCACACCAGAAAATAAAAAAAAAAAATTACCCGAGTCGACCTGAATAATGCACTTCATTGAGAGACTCAGAGATTCCTAATTGGATTACCTAAGCGGGGGTGACACGTGACTCGGTGTTTACGACACCTGCGCCCATCCGTCGATCCGTTGGACAAACAGAGCTGGCAAGGGCAAACACGGCACGCCGAAAACAGGCGAGAAGAAAGCAAACAACCTGTGGATTCCGAATGTGAGGTGGCTGTCTTTCGAAAAGACACACTTTTCTCGTCTGGATGGCCAAATTGTTAGGGTGCAGATTGTCTAAAGCTGTACTTCTTAAACGTTTAAAACTGAATAACTCCTTTCGATTACAAAATGTTTCTGCGACCCTAAAGAAGAAATATAAAGAAAATGGCACATTAATTATTCTATACAAATTATCTATATAAATTCATAAATAGTTTGTACGCTGTAAAGATATTGTATCAAAATGTTTGTGTGTGTGTTTTCCTGAGGAAATCTCACCACTTCAAAATAGATCGCTTTTGTTTTGTTTCATGTGTCATATAAGTGAAATGGTGAAGATTTTTACTTCTGAAATTTGAAACACATTACATGATAACAAAAGTTAATCAGAGTTAAACAGAATTTTAAAAAATCATAAGAAAGCGGCAGTTCGGATCCGCGCAGTAAAGTTTTCGTGAAAACGTCGGGATAAAATTATATAACAAGTGTTTCGTATTAATATGTACTTTAATTTTCAATCTCTTTAATACAATATTTATTCTGAGTAGTATAATAGTTACAGAATAGATAAATCATAAGCTACCACAGGCCCTTGCTACATGCGATAAACTTGTAATTTATCTATTCCGTAACCATTATAATACTTTGTATAAATATTGTATTAAAGAGATTGATCATTAAATTACATATTAATACGAAACACTTGTTTTATGATTCCATCCCGACGTTTTTACGAAAAATCTACGGCGCAGACCCGAACTGCGCCTGTCTTATGTTTTATTTAGAGTAGCTTTTGATGGCGCCATCCGTTGAGAGTATATAGAACTACATTTCGCGTATGCGCAGAAAAACATTATTTGCTACAAATGCTCCTATTTCCAGTAATATTCAAATTTTACTTCAAAGTTTCTTTTACGTATTGTCAAGTATTCTCTTAGTTTCGTACAATTAAAAAAAACTCTGCATGTTATAATCAAAAAACATGCGGAGTTTGAAGTTTTCAATTTAATACAGATTTTTACTTATATTCTGATAAATATTTTCATTGTCTCACTTTGGGTCCTGGTAATACTCCACAAGCTCTTTAAAATGACACCTGAATCAACCTCCTAGCTATACGCGTTTCCACGCTACACTTATTTATAACCTTACATAAAACTAATTCAAAACTATCACACGCATGCGCCTACACTGGTACGATGACGTCGCAGACAAAACAAATACTATGCGACAAACTCTTACAGATATAATCTATCCGTTGTGGGGGGTCAACCATTCTTTTCGCATTATTAGGCTCTTAATTATTAGCGATTCAAATCTGACGGTATTCCGGTACCTCGGAAGTAACACGACGGCTATTTTGGGTCGAACTGCGTCATTTTGTAATATGGTCAGATGACGAGGACGACACCTGAACTGGCACCCCCTCTTCAAACTTCCACACCACAGCAGAGCGGGAGGAAATAAAAGTCATGAAAATGTCTTCATCCCGAGAAACACCAGTATATCACCTAGTTAAAACGAAAAGGAGATTCAATTAAAAATAGCTATTAAAAATTTTAATCAAATTGATTTTCTCTATTACTTTTGGTTGAAGATGTCGAGGAATTTGAAAGAGGGGCCGGTCACAATTTCTTCCACCCCAATGAAGGTCGTGAGCCACAATCTTAAATCAATAATTCTATTCAGTAACTAATCTAGGAGTTATTTTTGACATAAAACTTGATTTCGTACAAAAATTTGAAGATATAGTTTCAACCAGCGGGAGTAGTCTCCCCGAAACTTTATCGCATACGACCAGTAATGTGGGATGGGTAAACACCCAGTTGGTAGGTAAATATTCTTGGGGTATTTACCCAAGGCCTGGTTATTTTGAGAAAAAAATTATGAATGGTGATTTACAATGAAACATATAAAATTTATGAATTCCCCAAAACTTAATATTTTGCATAAAAAAATTGCGTATGTTCGCAATTTTTACGCGCACTGAGGTACCACACTTTTTTTAACGTTTTTGAGTACGAAATCTTACTATAGATATCACAAACGATTTCACCATACCTCTGGTTGATCACAGGCGTCCATCTGGAGAATGTCAGAACGAAGTTTCGTTTTGGGGGTTGCCATAATTTCCGAAGCGCGTGTTTGCGGCTCGCTACAATTTCCTTCGCAGACCGCCAAGGTCAAAAGGCAACTATACTAACTTGAATAAAATAAGCGAAACGCTCGCCAGTCGCAATGTGCATTTTGAACCAAATATGCAATTTGAACAACTTTTTTTTAACGGATTGAAACGAAATTTGGGCACAGATCTATAATTAATGTTAGCAACCGTCATAAATTTTTTTTTTTATCGAAGCCAAAGAGTTTAGGAGATATAATTTTTACAAGTATGCGATTATACAGATCGACAGACCATCAACCCTTCGACGAATTTGGTCCAAACTTCGATACGGACCTACATTCCTGACGATAAAACTGTGTACCGAATTTTATCCATCTAGCTATTCAAGTTTTTGGGTTATAGTGTTCACATGACCGCTGACAGACAAACTTCCCGTACACGTATTTTCTCCAAAATTTGATAGAAACCTACAAATTATGTGTAAAGATCACATACCAAATTTCATTCCTGTATCTCTAATAGTTTTCGAGTTATCGTGTTCACAGACATACAGACACACAGACAGACGTAACTCCAAAATTGTGTTTTTCGGACTCAGGGAGGTCTAAAACGTGGAGATTCGTCAAAATCTCGAGTTCGAATTTTTTGACGATTACAATACTTCCTCTTTGTATACTTCGTATACGAGAAAGTAAAAAGGTACAAAAAAATTTGTATTTCTCGAACGTAAAACTAAAGATTTTTCTAGAAAACTAAAGCTTTATATTTCAGTATTGTCCGTTCAATTCTTGAATATTGTAGCCTTATTTAGAAACCATACTTTAAAAAATAACAGCAAAATTCTAGAGAAAGTACAAACTAAAATTATACGTTATTTATTTTTCAAAAGTAATCAATTTTGTTCTCGGGGACATATCTTCATCTTATCCGGATTTTATTTTGACTTTCTTAGTTCGAAATCCTGACGAGATATTGATTGAGTGCTATTTTTTTTTATATACTGTTACAAACATGGAAAGTCGCTTCCCAGCAATATGAGTCTTATGGTTGGGAAGAGAGTTTTACAGGGATAAGTATGGAATGACTAGCAGCAGCCACGTCTGGTGCCCTGACCTTGGCGACAAATTTGGCGACTTTGGCGACGAAATATGGGATCTCAAAGGTGCTGGAATCTTCTCGATATCTCTATTAGGAGAGAAGATACGCTTGAATGTACTTGATCATTCCATGTGACGTCACGGCCTGCCGGGGAAACTATATAAGGAGAGTGCTTGGATGACGTGGTGTGTGTTGATCGACTGGGATCGCCTTGGAGCGCGAACGTCTTTGGAGTTCGTCCGCAGTGCGAGCTAGGAAGCTGGTGAGCTGAGCGCTATTGAAAGTGCAATTATTGTCGTTACTAGTTATTTGCTGACTGTTTGTGTTGTTAGATAACAAAGTGCTGAACTGTTATTACCTGTGAATTGTTGTCTGTTTACATTGGTAATCTGTTCAAGAACTATTGTTTCCTGTACCTGTGCTACGTGTTTTCCTGCATATTTATAAATAAACCTTCATTTTCCATTATCCTGCCCACAGAAAGACTTTCGTAACAATACTCATCAGTCATATGATTGATTTCGTTGACACATTTTAAGTTATTCGTGTTGCTGTACCGACCAGAACTTTTATAAACAAGCACTTATTTGAGGATGTGTTTGTTAAATTAAATTACAATAAGAAATTCTCTTTCTATAAGTTTTATAAATTATTTGCTATTATCTGCAGACTTTGATATTTTTAGGAAAAATACGTCCTTTAGCGTGTTTCAGATTTACGTATTTATAGCTTTTAAATTCTTAATCCTGTTTTTAAGATTGAGTGATAACAACATTTAAATTCTCAATATTTTTTTTTAACGTTTTTATGATTAAATGTTTACAACTCTTTGTTCGATTGATGTTTATTTTGTGACATGCGACGCTGTATTTGAAGTTTCTCTGGTGTGCATTCTCTTTAAATAAACATATAAACAAATTATTCCGAACAAACTTAATGCCATTGCTGCGTCTATTTTAATAAAATACAATAAGCCATTGTAAAAAGAAGTATGATTGATTGTTTGTACCAAAGTAGGAAGATAAATTAACACATAAAATCGAGTAGCAAGTTATCAGTATCCATCACTAACCTATGAATTAAATATGCAACAATATTTGAAAATGTAATATGTGATGCTCGTGCGCTTTTGAATTATTTAAAATAGACTAAACATCTATTTCTTTATTTATTTCAAAATGCACACTACACAGAAAATTCAATCACAGTGCCGCTTGACAATGCGCTACTGTAAAAATATAAATATCTTGACTGCTGGAAAATGAACACTCGCAAAATATTTACACATCACGTAACAATATAATCATCAACATAAAAGAACACATCCATCATTTGTGAGTTTAAAAGTTGTAAACGTTTGACCTTAAGATGCATTGAAAAAGTCAAGATCTTCAGAACGTTTATTAACAAGTTTACATTATTTATATAAAGAAAAATTATCAATGTAATTAGTAAACAAAAACATTCGGAAGTAGTATTCTATCTCTCAATGCACTGACAAAGGTATACGTTCGTTTCCAACACCGAACATAGCGCTTTTGGACGATCTTACTACGGAAAGGGGTGGCAGGCAATGAATAATGTGAGCACTTTTGGACGATCTTACTACGGAAAGGGGTGGCAGGCAATGAGTAATGTGAGCGCTTTTGGACGATCTTACTACGGAAAGGGGTGACAGGCAATGAGTAATGTGAGCGCTTTTGGGCTTGGGGTCATAAAATGACCCCCGCGCGTCCTCCCGGGTTAACTATGTGAACTAGAATTTAATTTTGAACTTCATTTTCACCTATCATTTAAAAAGATGTCAATTCATGTTCGTGTGATACATGTCGAGTCCATTTAATTTTGGAAGCCATCGAAAGTTTTGCGAAAAGAAAACGAGCATGACATTACAATACAGCCTAAGATACAGTTTGATATAAAATAATAGAATCAGTTGCGTTTGTTTTATAACTGTGACATCATGCGAGTTGAGTCCATTAAAACCAATGGATTTTTGACGAAGGTCATATAATATTTTACGCTGTTTTTCTCTAAATTTAAGGAGTTAAGTTAATTTTAGCTTTTATAATAACCAAGTTCATTTTAATGATTTGTTTATAGTTAAAAGGATACATTTTCACAGTTGGACTAAATGTTCTTTAAGGTACGTTTACATATGCATTATTTATACAGGAAATACTGAGGGAAAAAAAAGGCTTCTAATATATAAAATGGACATCATTCTGCTGTCAGTAACTTCAAATATTCATTGATCCTTTTTTCATTGTAAATTGTGGCTGATTATTGATAATAGTGATGTTAGAATCTATTTCATTCTATATGTAGTGACACTTGGTTAATTCGAAGTTGATGGAGCCACAATAAAAATTCTATTTATCCAAAAATTCAAATTTAGAAGAACTGTGTCTAAAAATGACTAAGGCAAAAGAAAACGACAAATTTTAATCTAAAAATGGCAGTGAACACTTACTTTTTAATATTAGATATAACCAATAAGTAATTTTAATAAATAAAATATTAATAACTATAATTTAGCATTTTATAATATTTCAAATAATGGTTTCGGTGAATAAGTAAGTAATTTTTATAAACTTTGAAAGCTGCACAACAAAATGAACAGTTATTCACAATACAAAGCTTTTGTAATAAGAATTTTTTTTATTGTTCTTTGATTGAATGCCTTTCAACGCAGTTAAGCCCTCGAGTGAATTCAGGGCCTTAATTATTTAAGGACATAAAGAATTAAGGGCTCTGAAATAAAAACAATATTTTACACTTTTTTATTTCAGCTAAAATTTGAAGAAGCGTACGAAGTATTTCAGCGTTTTACTTTTATTTATATAGATTTCTAAGATTTTGTCTCGATTTCTTTTTAAATTTCTTGGTGACATTGCAATTGCAACAGTATGAGGCCGAATTAATCCCCCTTTCCAAATACCAAAACAAAGTATATTGTATACTCAAAATACCGAAATTGATTAAGGTTAATTGTCGAACGTTGAATTTATTATGGTTAGTTTTATCTTCGAACTAACCATAATAAATTCGAATTTTAGGCGATATTTTAACATCATGTTAATAGAAAATTTAACGAACTAGAAAAAAATTCGAATTACCGAGGAGTTTGAATTAAAAACTTTCAGATTAGCCAATTCCTCCATATTTTTCGCAGTGGCAGTTTCTCACATAGATGCTAGACCAGGTAGCACACAATGTTCTCCGATATTGTATAATATTGTTTGATATTATATAATATTATATGATATCGTTCAATATTATACAATATTGTGAATATTGTTCAATATCGTACAATGTCTTTGTGCTACTGGGGGAGGTGCTTCCCTCGTACCTCGAGACCTTGGGGGTGGGCCTTCAAAATCTATTCGACGTACATCGAATGCTAAAATTCGACGGCGAATTTACTATATTGGACAGGAGCAGGAGCCACAAAACTATTTTGAGCCTGTGACATCGTATTGTCAAAATACGCAACTTAGTCTTTGCAAGAAGGGCTTTGTATTCCTTCTTTTCATGAAACTTTTTTAAAGACACGAACTCTCTACATGCAAGATACGAATTTGTAAGCACACAGAATAATTAGTCACGGATCTCCACTAGCCGGAATTCTAATTTTGTACCGAAAAACCATCCATCAGGGGACCTCGCAGAGTCCCGTTGACTTCTCGAGAATCTTTTTCTTATCGCCCGCCATAAAACGTGAGTAGTGACTACAAGCCCGTCTAATGTTCCGAAACGTTTCCCAAACGCATCAAGGAGATACCCGCCGCCCTTTTTCAACCTCCCCTTCTCAACCGAGAATTGATTCTTTCTTTCTTTCCCGTTCATTCACAACTCTTAATTAGATTTATTCCTGGAAAG
>BGPR01019896.1:7984-25521 GCA_013235015.1 Araneus ventricosus
AGCTTGCAATTTATTTTGTATTCCAGCTTGTATATAAATCGATTTTTGAGCGCATTGACCAGTTGTAAATGAAAGCTTGCAATTTATCTTGTATTCCAGCTTGTATGCAAGTTGTTATTAAAATGGGGGGTGTCACACCTAATTCATGCGCGTTCCCTAGGTTACCCTAGAGGAGTAGACTATGAAATGCAACTTACGGATGTTGTGGTATGGACATCGGCATGGTTCTGCAGCAAGAATCTGACCATGTTGACCTGGCCGAAATGGGAGGCGACGTGCAGGGGCGTGTAGCCGGCCTTCGTCTGGGGGTCGATCTCGGCTTTGTGCGCCACGAGTATGTGGGCGACATTCACGCGGTCGTCTTGCGCACACAGGTGAAGAGGCGTCAGGCCGTTCTAGAAAAGCACAGAGAAAAACATTTATTATAAAAATAATAACTATTTGGAAGTTCACATTTGATCACCGCAGTAGAAATTAGCTATGGAACATTTAAACGTCTTGATTTTTACTTTTTGGTATACATTAAGGCAGCGGTTCCCAACTTATGGGTCGCAGCCCACGTGTATGCCTCGGGTTGTGTATTATATTGTACCGCGAAACGCTACTAATACCCTACAGGGCAAAAGTCAGGGAAGCTTCAAGAATCGCCACTTGTTTTGTTTTTGTTTGTTTAATAAACAAGATATATTTAATCCTTTTACACTAAGCTTTGCTAATTGCTAACACATACGTTTATCTTAATATAAATAAAAGTCATTGAGGGTATGTATGTATGTTCCACATCTCCTCAGAAACCACGGCACTGATTTCAACCAAACTTTGCACACTTATTAATTAAGACAAGGGAAAGATTACTGTCAACTTTTCAAAGTGCAAATGATAATTAAACAGTCAGTTAATTAGAAATTAACCGAACCCGTTTTTCCGCAGCAACTTCGGAGCAAGTTATCCCTCAAATATTTTTATACCATCTTAATTAAAGTTCAAATTTTTACCTTTTCAATGATACCAATTTTATGTCTTACATTTTTCTTCGTTTTTTATTAATTTTTTAAAATTTATTAAATTGTTAATTACCTGCAGACGATTTTGAAATAACGCAAATTTATAGCTACTCCGTTGCTAGGCAACGGTTAGACTTTGGACTAATATACCTTTATTTCTGAAATTTTTGCTTATTTTTATAAATATATCTTAATATAAATAAAAGTCAATGTCGGTAAGTTTGTATGTTCCACGTCTCCTCCTAAACCACTGCTCCGTTTAGAATCAAATTTTGCATACTTATTATTTAAGTCAAGAGGAAGATACCTGTCAACTTTTCAAAGTGCAAAAGTTAATTAAACAATCAATTAATTAGATATTAACCGAAACCGTTTTTTGCTTATTTTTTTAAATATATTTTATATAAGACGAGAGAGATCATCTTAAACTTTTAAAAGCCTCAAATCTTATCAAAATTTCAGTTAATTGGAAATTAAGCAAGATATGACATTTTCCGTGATATTTTTCGAAAATATGTATTATGCCACAAAAACTATTTTTACACATATTTAAAGTTAAAAACAATTATCTTTCCATGACACAAGTTTCATTTCCGTTCAATTCGTTCCCCTCATTTTAATAATTTTTCAAAAATTAAAATGTGTATAAAATTTATAATTTATAACAGTTTTTTTATTGGTGAAGAACAAGAATACATAAGAACTGTTGCTATCTCACATTAGAAGAATTCTGGATGAAGAATAATTTTAATCTTTTTTTTATTCATATTTATTTCCAGGCTTTTTCTTAATTAAAAATTTACTATGTAATTGTCCCAAAACATCCGTTAAAATCTTTCTTATACTGCAAGATTTATGAACAAAATTTGAAGTACCTATGCAACAAATATTAATAACTTATGGAAAAAATCCCTTTTCGGCAAGCTTGAAGGCAAAGGTAGATTCCTTTACGCTAATGTTACAAAAGTAATGAAATATTGCATATTGATCAATACAGACATAGCCAATGACTTTATTGTTTCTACGCATTCCAATATTTACGCTGCGATTCTGTTTTCATGACATTTAATTTTTTACTTTATCAAGGTTTTATCATTTCATTTTTTATTCCAAAAGGTTATGCTAGGTTTATTGGTCAGTAAATTGGTCAAATTTTTTATATCCCAAAACATAATCATTCAACAGGTAGGAATCATGAAGAAATAAGCATCCCATCAGCACAAATATCCCCTAGATAACATTAAGCCAGCCTATCTGAAACAGTAGCAAGAAATTGACACTTGACACGAATGAAGAACGACTCTAGATTAGTTTATTTATTCTAGGTTACCATATAATTGTGCGAACATTACTTCGTCATATGGTAAAATCACGTGACATGTAATATTTAAACATTACTAGAATGGGCTCATTTAGAGAACTCCCTGATTACAGAGATAATAGTCACTAAATTCTTAACGCATGAGAGAATAAAAATTATTCAAAATTGTGAGCTCCAAATTTAACATGTGCGTTTAAAGCATAGGATATCAATGCAGCCATTTTGAACAGGAAATTTAAATCTCCATCGACAGTTGAAGGCAAATACTCAGGCAGAAAACCCCAAAACAATTTTAAAGTTAATGTATTAAATTTGTTAAACAAATCTTGGTGCAGCCATGTTTAGTTAAATATGAAATTAAAGTAATCTGTCAAATTAACTAATTATCAAATTAACTATTAAAATTAACTTTTGATTAATTAAAATTAACTGTTTACCGAAATAAATTTAAATATTTAGTTAATTGTGACGATATCTTCCCTAAAACCTTTTTTATAGTATATGCCAGCAATCTTAGTCTTGTAATGATCTAATAATTAACTAAATTTAAATAAAAGTTATTGTGTCTGTATGTATGCTCCACATCTCCTCCTAAACCACTGGACTGATTTCAACCAGACTTTGCACACTTTTTATTTAAGAAAGTTCACCTTAACTTTTCAAAGCCCAAAAGTTACTTACAATTTCAGTTAATTAAAAATTAAGCAAGGCGTTTTTCCCCGATATTTTTGGAAAAAAATATCTCACGAAACTATTTTTACACCTTATTAAATTTTTTTAAAAATTAGCATTTCATTGACAAATATTTCATTTCCATACAATTTGTTTCTCCCATTTTAATATTTTTTCAAAGTTAATTTTATACAGAAGTCGTAACAATATTTTTTATTGTTGAAGAACAAGAATAATATGAATATATATAGTTGCCAGAATACATTCACAGAATTCTGGACTAATGCTAAAAGAACATTTTAAAAGTAGACGATTAACAATTTATATCAGGACCAAATAATGATTGATTTATTTTCATTCTTTAAATTAATGAATAATTAACTAGTTAATTTAATTGTTTCAAAATATTCATTGAAACCTTTCTTTTACTTTAGTAATTGTTAACGAAATTTGAAGTACCTATATAACAAATAATAATTTATGGAGAAAGCAGCCGTTTCTAAAAATCGTTTGTTTCAATTGATATTCTCATTTTAATTAAAAACGTTTCAGATCAGAAAAGGAATTTTTGTATTATAATTTTTATGCAATGAAGTAGGTTTTGTTAAGTATTAGACATGAGAAGCATTTTAATCAGGACTTGAAATATATCGGCGATTTGCATTACAAAGGGTAGATGAGATGCGACGTTAGGGTCTTTCTAAACATATGACGATTCTCTTGCTGTCAAAACTTCAGTAAAACGGTTTGTTATAGTGAGATCAATTCCTCCTAAATTGGAATTTTCCTTTCTGTGGCTTCGAATCGTAACCGGGGCTATGGGAAGAATAAATTTGGGGTTGAGACATCGGCACCAAACTCCATAACTTCTGAAGCATTCAACGGCTGCCGAAACTTTTAATCTCAAGTTGTGCACGTTCCATGGGATTAATATTTGATGATTCCCTATTGCAGAGGTTTGTTTCCTATCTCAATCAAACAGGTAATGGGAAATGTCATTCGGCGTTAAGATTCGAGCAGATACCAGCTTTATCTTACATGCTTTAAAATTAATTTTATTAATAAAAACTTTAATATAAAGTTATTTCGTTCTGATAAAATCATGGTGATTTTTTTCCTATCTTTGGTCTGTAACAAGTATCAGGAAATGATAAAATGGGAAGTTGAAAGTGGCATTTTAACAATAACTTCTAAAAAAGTCATATGAAAAAATTTTCCAATACAAAGTTTCTTATTATAAAGCGGCAATAATTCGCCCGTGCAGGTTTTCCATTCTATTTTCAATCGTAAAGGAATTATGGGTAAGTAAGAATTTTTAGTCCCCCCATTCATTTTCCACCCCTTTTAACATTAACTCTCAAACTCAGTCGATATTTTCACCGAACTTTAACATAGCCTCGCCAGTTTAAATCTAATCAAAATTACTCTAGTTACCGTGTTCACAAGATAGCATGAACCCTTGTTGCTATATGTCTCTATGTAAGGAAAAGAACATTTTGCTCCCTATTCTCATAGGATTAGAGCTGCAGAATGCAGATTGAAGAGACTGCAAATGACGAACTTTCCAACAAGTGCATAGGTTAAAAACTTACTTTTAGTTAGGGAGAGGAGAGGTGGGAAAATCACTTTTTTCGGCTCATAACTTCTAAGCAATTGTAGCTATCAGAGAAAAGTGTAATGCAGGTGTTTTTTGTTATGATAGGGTGATAATTCGCCTGGACTTTCTTCTTTTCAATTATTAAGGGGAATTATGGGAAAATGAATATTTCCCACCACCCCCACCATTCCACCCACTTTGAACTGGATAGCCCATCACAGACTCGATAAAGTTTTCACTATCCTTTACAGCATATCTAGCTGGACAATTTGCATCAAAATTACTCCGTTATCATTAGTTCACAAAGATAGGAAAAAGCGTTTATATATATATATATGTATATATATATATAAAGCTTTTTTTTTAACATGCAGAGATTGGTTTTGAATTCTGATTAACGTCGGTGTTCAGAAGATCATAGAGTGCACCAAGAAAGATCGTCGCGAGAACAAATTGCAGTAATTAGACCTATAAAGGAATCTACCTAAAAAATTAGCTATCAGTTTTTGCATCTGGTTCAATTGATATTCTCATTTTTTAATTATAAAACGTTTCAGAAGATAAAAATAATTTTAATTACCTGTAATTTTCTATACAAAGTAGTTTTAACAACAAAGTATTAGACATGAAGTATTTAAATCCCGAGCAGCGCCAGGTGTAACAGCTAGTAGATATAAAAATGTATTATATTTGTTTCCTATACTTGTATATTTAGTTAGTAGGCCGTAAATATTTTTTATACGTAAGTGTTCAGAACAACCAAAAAGATTGGAGAAACAGCAGTAGGGAATAGGTCTTTGTTCCAAAGAAGCTCGCAGTTCAAAACATTAATGAAAGAACAGATGCTGGTTTTAGAGTTCAATGACAAATGTTGAGCAACACACGTGGCGAGAACTGAAACATCTTTTGCCGTTCCTCATAAAGGTGCCACTTTACGTTAAATACTAAAGGAACTACCCTTGTGGACCCTCACAAGAGTCCACAAGGTACTAACTCAATTGCATGTCATATATCTTACCTATAATAATTTTTTGGCTAATAAATGTTTACATTTATCCAGGAAGAAGAGTTTGCGTGAATCATATTCCTATCACAGTTTGAGCAGCAAATTTCGTGCTGTATAATAAAAGACCATAAATGTCGGAATTGTAATTTTACGCCGTTTTCATTACTATCATTTGATATTGCTTAAGTTTAATTCCTTCTAATATTTTTTCCACTCTTGAACAGAAACTTATTTGAATACTTGTATGCCCATCAAAATCCACAGACGTAGCAAGTCATTGAGAGATGACACGCGCTGGCAAACCCACGTGACGTTAAGCAGGGGAGTCACTTTCGTTGAAAGCGGAATGTTTAATCCAGACAGAGATATTTTGGAAATTAAACGCCAGGCGGTGCGGTCGGGTTTAGTCCCTAACGGAGCTACGGTCTCTCCTTTGTGATGTCAATCTAACTGAATAACCTTAAATAGTGACCTCCTCACTTTATACGCGTCTCTTTATGCGCCATTTTCCATGGTGTAGGCGGTATAGGAAAACAATGACAACTCTTATTCATTTATACGCCACTAAAAGCACCTCTCACTTAGCGTGCGTCGCAAAATTTTCTTAGTTCAAAGTTTTTTCAGCAGAACCAAAAACTATGCATTCATACGAACACATTCTCTAACTTATACAGGCGTGAACAGGGGTTCTTGTGATTGTGACGTCAGTAAAGTCGCATTTATACAGCAAGCAATTAGAGGAATTAGTACGGTGGTAGCATGGCATTAACGAAGAGCCTTGGTTAGATAGTTAGGCTTTAAAATGGCGAAAAGAACGAAATTGTCGCATTCTTTTAAAAGATGGATGTTATTAAAATTCGAAGCTCGCGCACCTCAGTCAAAGCTATGGCAGGGGCATTTCTTCCACAGGAGAATCGACATGAAAGAGATTTTAAAATCTGGATCCATTCCTTTTCGCTTTGTGTTCTTAAAAAAAAAAATAATTCTTGAGTTAACACACGTATTTGCATTTAAACTAATCTTATTTACATTTTTCAGTAGTATATCATAGTAATTAACAATACATGTACACTGTACTGATGTTGCACTTATAAGCTCCCTTTTTGTGATTTTCACTTATGCGTCTCTCACAGTTAAAGCGCGTTTTTCTATGACCTACGCCCCACTTGCATAAGTGAGAGATCGCATACTTACTAATAAACAGTTAACCACGTAACTTCAACGTAATGTGAATAATATTTTAGGTGATACTTGTCTTCTCACCTAATAACGTAATGTTAAAATCCTAATAATGTAATATAGCCCTAAATACTCTCGTCATAAAACCACAATAATACCTCTCTCACACCCTATCTTTTCTTAAATAAACTTAACTCAGCATTTAAACTGGAATTCACTTCAATTGTCTTCTTGTGTACTCCCCTAAAATTGCGCGGATTAGATAGTTTTCCCCTTATGTCGACTCGTTTTGGGAATAAACCACCCTTTAGATAATTTGAGTGACTGAAGTCAAAACTCAGTTCTCCCAGAAGCCATCCACTCTGCATAAATATCTTTTCCAATATTACATGAGAGAAAATTTAATTCATGCTCGTTTATCAGTTTTATGGTAGTGCACATCTAATAAGCCTGGTAGTCAAATATTCCTCTGAATAAAGTACTCTTAATAAGCCCACAGTAGTCAAATATTCCTCTAGATAAAGTACTCGCCAAATAAGCTAGTAGTCAAATATTCCTCTCTGAATAAAAAGTGATACTCATGTATTAATAAGCCCCAGTAGTCAAATATTCCCTCTGGATAAAAGTATAACCAATATAAGCCTAGTAGTCAAACCACTCTGATACTCTTAATAAGCCTAGTAGTCCAAATATTCCTCTGAATAAGTATAAACCAATAAGCCTAGTAGTCAAATATTCCTCTGAATAAAAGTACTCGCCTATGATTCATTCCTTCGGTAGAAAAAAAGCAAAGCGTGACATTTTTATTCCTATACAGCGGATTTTACTCTTTGAATTCTTAAGCTGGCAATTCATCTGTACAACATTCCATCCATTTGTCCCTAAACTTTTTCCCCACCAATTCAAGTCGAAAAAATCAGGTAAGTCATTCATCTGAAGGAACAAAGCGCGCTGGCAGTAGGGGGAGAGCGATCTCCTCTCCCCCTCTACAGCTGCTCTTCTATCCCCCCACTCAGCGTATTTCCGATAAAGGTAGCCTCGTCGCGAGGTCCCAATCTAGTCAAATCGTTTGATCTACCGCTACCCTCGCATCAGGGTCCCACCTAAAGAATCGGCACAAGAAGACCTGGAATTTGGTTTGGTTGGAAATCCAGGTTTTCCCAGCCGCTATGCTATTTATTTTCCATAGGTTTTCGACCGTGAAGATCGTTTTTTCCTCGTCGTGTTCCAAAATTTCCATTTTGGAAGAGATATGAATGGCCTGTTAAAATGTATTCTTGTAAAGCGTATCGTTTAGAAAGAAAAACATGATAAAAAAGACTTGCATTTGCTTTATGGTTGACATCGGCTTTATTCTCAATGAGAAGTGACGTCATATCTGCGTGCCCTTCTTGCGATGCGAGGTGAAGTGGAGTAAAGCCAGCCTAAAAATAAATCGAAATGTGCGATTATTTTGAGTATTACATTACAATTAATTTACACAATAAATGGAATAACAGTTTTTTACATTGCATTCACACACATTTTTGCATTACATCACAAACAGTTTAGTGTACTAAAAACAGGATTTATTTTAATTATTTTTTATTCTTAGTGTTTATTTTATAATTCATTATTATAAACAAAACGGCCTTTTAGCTTTTCAACAATATCTCAGATTTCATTGGCACAGATTTACTAATAAAAGTTGAAGAAAATTTCATGTAGATTGCTAAAGCGCGTAAGAAATAAAAAAAGCACGATAAACAGAACTAATGAATCAACTAACACTAACTTTCGTTTTATTAATAACTTTATTTGTATCAATTACTTTCATTTTGTTAGAGTAAAAATAATGCAAAATCCACCAACAGAAAAAAATGCATTACCAAATACAAAATGAAAAAATGATGAAGTGATGAATGAAGTAAAAAATATTAAATATAAAATATAGAAATATTCAATTCCAAAATTAAGTTCAAAAAGATAGAACCTTTTTAACAAAAACTAAAGTATTCTAAATGGTACCGAGTTCATGAATTAAAAAAAAAGAAAATACACGACCGTTACATCACAATTCAACAAAATAAATCAATTCTAGAATAACTCCTTTTTAATATTAACAGAGTTCGGCATAAAAAAGAAAGGAAAGCTTTAAACTCCCATAAAAAAAATCCACTGAAAATGAATAAATAAATTAATTCTGGTATTGCTATTAAATCATTACTATCCCCGTGTGGATGAATCAGCAAAAAAAAAAAAAAAAAAAAAGCAGGAAACCGCTAAAAAAAAAAAGCCGCCTGATTTTTTGTTGCTATTATCTATTTTCAGAAGTGTTTGTACATAAATACCGATTTTAAATTTTACCTCCTTAAAAATAATCCAAATACTTTTAAATTTAAGGAAAGAAACATGCTACTCTACATTTCTACTATTATTACTTCATGCTACTCAGTGGCGAATCCAGTATTCGGGTCTGGGGGGTGCTGAAGTCATGAAAATTATGCATCGTAGTGACGAATGTCAAACCTCATGTCTTATATAAACCAAAACACTTTAACTTTACAGGCTTTCCTCTCCTGACAATAAGAATAATAAATAACACTACAATACTTTCTACAATTTAATAAAAAATACAATGAAATAACTAGGCAAAAAATGTTTTCGACCGCGCCAACGCTACAAGTGCAAGTGGAATGACAAGAAAAGTAGGAAAATTTTCGAGCCTGTCAAGTCAGAAAGCAATGTTGTCACGATTTTATTACTATTTTTTAAAAATGAAAATTAAGATCAAACAGTTGTAGTGATTTTAAATTAAACCAAGAATTTTGGTTTAGCTCTGGGGGGGGGGGGGCTGCATTGACCATTTATAAGTTCTCATCACTGATGCTACTAAACTCTACATCTTTGAGAAACTGAATGGAATAAAGAAATAAACCTTCCTTAAATTTAAGGTATAAGCTTTTATTCATGCGAAAAAATGAACGCAAAAGTTGAAAATCATTTTTCTGATTACAATAAAATGCATGGTTCGAACAAAAGCGTGGGCGGCCTAATATAGGACCTTATATTTTGTGTATATTTTCTTAGACAAGTGGAATATTCCAAGAAGGTAAAGGCGCCCACGCATTTATTCGAACAATGCATTTTATTGTAATCAGAAAAATGATTTTCAACTTTTGCGATCATTTTTTCGCATGAATAAAAGCTTATACCTTATTTTTTTATTTATTTTATTCTCTACTTTTTAGTGACGGCTGACACGAATACACACGACATGTTAGGCATAGCAAACCAAACTCAATTATTGAATTCTCCAATACAAAACACATTAAAATTATTATATATGTGGGCCACCAGCCGCAGCAGATGGCGCTGCCATCGCGAGTGACGTCAGAGGATGAAGCGGCGGAGAACAGAGAGAAGACGACGAGGCGGGATGAAAGACGTTGGTTTGGGTCCTCAAGACCAAAAACACGAGATGAAACGACGCGACGATTTGAAAGACGATATACGATGCTAATGAGTGCCATCCTTATCATATGACGAACTTAAACTGTTTCATTTGTAAATACCTTTAACTGTAAATAATGCTTCTTCAAAATGTAAACTTAACTCTGCATAATATAATAGTTAGTTCAAGTTACTGTGTATTCATTTATGGAACACTAAGCCTACCTGATGACCGCCTACATATACATATGTACAATTACATTTTAAAAATGATTTAATGATAACTTTCTGAAATATAAATCCCTAATATATTACGTGATAACTTACAATTATTATCAACAATGTAATAGAAAAAAAAAGATAATCGATCGACACAACTTCCTCTTTGAGTGCGAAACGTTTGGCGCATACGAAGTAAAAAAAAAATCTGGTTGTTGGCGAATTCTAATAGAAAGTAAACCCAAGACGCGTAGAAACACGAGCTATTACGTCATTCATCGGTGCAGCGCCGGAAGTATAGCGTATTCTCTGTTAGCTTCGTGGTGTTTCTATAACCCTACGTAAGGTGAGGTTACCACCTTCCAAACTTTATCGCCCAAATATAGGGCTAAAGTTTTAATATCGTTTTGTTAGGTTTAAAATAGATATAGATTGCAAATTTTTTTGCATAATATTGTATTGTCTCCGGAAACCCACCACTGTGCTAAATTTCAAAGCTGTAGCTCGATTGGAAATGGGTAAGAAATCGATCTCAAGATTTGTGGATCAGACACTCAAGTCGAATGGAAGCTTATAAAAATTGCAATGATATCTACTGAAAAGCTTCAATATTTTCCTTCTATTGTAAAACAATGTCACTAAAGCGACAAAAAGATTTTATCAATACTATAGAATGTAGCTTTTGAAAACAAAAAGAAAGAATTTTTAAATAAGCTTTTAAACCATTACAAACATTTTTTGACGTACACCTGTGTTACTTAAAATGATTGCTTCATTTACAAATACCAAAAGAAAAATTGAAAATCTTAAATGACAAGACCCACAATTTTTGCTTATACTGTAAATTAGTCTACTTTTCTCCCCTAAGTAATACCTTGGATTCTGAATTCGTCTTGGCTCCGTACTCCAAGAGCGTGCTGGCGATGTCCATCTGGTTCTTCTTGGCGGCGATGTGGAGGGGCGTGTACCCGTTCTTGGCAGTGGCGTGCGGGGAGGCCCCCTTGTCCAGGAGCAGGAGGGCCACGTTCACGTGATCGTAGTGGGAGGCAACGTGGAGTGGTGTCACTCCGTTCTAAGAAAGAATAAATGCTTTTATAAGAAGGTAACTCTTAAAAATAATAATACTAGATGACTTTTGACTTAATAAAACTGACAAATGAACGTTACCTGACCACACATTCCAGTGGTTAAAAGTCCAGTCCTACAGACTGGACTCTTCTGCCGCCAGTTCATTAAGCCAGGTGATCACTGTATTCAAACAAAAGACCACTCGCGCAGTCCCTATAGTCCGGACCTTGCTCCTAGCGATTTCCATCTTTTCCTTAGGCTGAAAGAGTTTCTGGCGCTAAACGTTTTGGAAGTGATGAAGAGTCGGAAAAAGCAGTGACCACCTGGCTTAACGAACTGGCGGCAGAAGAGTAAGACATGGGAATCCTGAAGCTCTTGTACAGATACGACAAATGTTTAAATGTAAGGGGTGATTAGGTAGAGAAGTGAAGGAAGTTTCCGGTATGTATCAGAATTGTTTTTCCAATAAATATCGCGTTTTTCATTTTGTATGACTAAACGGTCTTTATTTTCTGGATGATCATCGTACATTCTTTAAGGGGAAAAACTTGACAGAGCACCCCAGCCCCAACCACTGGACCGATTTCGACAATTTTTATTTTATGTGAAAGCCTATGCCGTCTAGATACGTCATCAATGGTCGTCTGCCACCCACTACTCTCTATTTTTGAGATCGCAAAATAAAACTTTGGTGCAGTCCCTCAGCCTTTACAACCGCCAATCCGCCAATTTATTTCGCCAGGTTTCAAACATAGCCGCAAGCTAGCAACCCTATGACAGCAAGTCTACTTTCTGCTGTAACCAGCGATTTTCACAGGCTAATGTGTTTACAACAAAGTTTTGCATATAAATAACAACTCGCTTGGCTCAACGGTATTTGAACACTTTTGCAAACGTTACATCTAAATAGTGATTTAAAAATATTCGGCAATCAGAGGGTTAATATTACGGGCGAACAGTTGGTCGCCGAAAGCGGCTAGTACTGCATCTTAAGCCTTAAAATTAAATGTACTAGTGGTACTTCACGTCTTTGACACCCGATGGCTGAAGGGAGTTGGTCGTTTCTTTCCAAATTATATTTTGTCATATGGGGCATACTTCCCTATTCAATGCGCGTATCACTTTAATGTTTCTCTTCAGTTCACGTTAATTCACTCTAACTATGCTTCGATCGTAGTTCATCGGGAAGCTCCTAAACTGAGCAGGAACTAATGTTTCTCTTCAATTCACTTTTAATTCACTATCACTATTCTTCGATCGCAGTTCGTCGGGAAGCTCCTAAACTGAGCAGGAACTAATGTTTCAATTCAAAATTAAAAGACCAACATTGAAGAAACCGCCGTAAATGTAGAAACAACTTGTTCCGAGAAAGAAGAAAAATCAAATATGGGTACTTAATTTGCTATTTTCAATCAAAATGTGCATGTATACGTTAAAAGATATATTGCTAACTAACAAAAACAAGTTTTCTCAAATCCGACTTGGTTCTTTTCTGAATTTGGAGGAAATGTCAAATTGGACGACTGAAGTTGGACGGGAGTGCAACAAGATTCAATCCTGTTTAAAAGTTCATAAATTTTCACTTTTTGACGTAAAAATGTCTTCTCGCTAAAATGTCCGCTCGTTAAAAGACAGTCGATCGAACTTTCTTGTGTGACAAAATACCGTCAGATTTGAATCGCTAATAACTACGAGACTAACAATGCGAATAGAATGGTTGACCCCACAACTTATAGATCATATCTGTAAGAGTTTGTCGCATAGTATTTGTTTTGCCTGGGACGTCATCGACCAGTGTAGGCGCATACACGTGATTGTTATGAATTAGCTTTATGTAAGGTTATAAATAAGTGTAGCGTGGAAAATCGTTAACTAGGAGGTTGATTCTGGCGTCATTTTAAAGAGCTTGAGGAGTATCACTAGGTTAGGTTATATTAACGTCCCGTTTTTGAAGCAACACGAAGGCTATTTAGGGACGGACCTCGTAATTTTGAACCGTGGTCAGATGACGAGGACGACACCTGAGCTGGCACCCCCTCTCCAAACTTCCGCGCCACACCAACGGGAGGACGTTTGGCCACTACGTATGATTTAGCGTGCAACAGGCCCCATACACGGCGGATCTTCAGTGGAATCCAGTTTGGAACCTGCGATCCTCCGGTCCCGAGGTCGAGACCTTACCACTAGGCCGCCGCGGCCTGAGTATCACTAGGAACCAAAGTGAGACAATAAAAATATTTATCAGAATATAAGTAAAAATCGGTATTAAATTGAAAATTTCAAACTCCGCATGTTTTTTATTATAACATGAAGAGTTTTCTTTCGAATTGTACAAAACTTATAGAATACTTGAACAATACGTAAAAGAAACATTGTAAAATTTGAATTCAAAAATTTCAATATTACGGGAAATATGAGCATTTGTAGTAAATAATGTTCTACTGCGCATAAACGAAATGTAGTTCTATACACTGTCAACAGATGGCGCCATCAAAAGCTACTCTAAATAAAACATAAGAAAGACGCAGTTCGGGTCCGTGCCGTAGAATTTTCGTCGAAACGTCAGGATAAAATCATAAACGAATATTTCGTATTTAATATGTAATTTAATTATCAATCTCTTTAATACAATATTTACACAGTAGTATAATAGTTACAGAATAGAAAAATCACAAGCTACCACAGACCCTTGCTATATGCGATAAACTTGTAATTTATCTATTCTGTAATCATTATACTACTCTGTGTAAATATTGTATAAAGAGATTGATAATTAAATTGCATATTAAATACGAAATACTTGTTTATGATTTTATCCCGACGTTTTCACGAAAAATCTACGGCACTTTCTTACGTTTTTTATTCATCACGAAAAGCTTCAAATTTACACGTAATGTTGTCACTACTACGTAATATAATCGTAGAAAATTCTAACCACGGCTGAAAAGCATTATAACCGTTACAATTAATAAAATCAGAAATTTCCGTTTGATTAAAATGATTCTTTAAAAATAACCATAATAACCAGACGCATAAATCGTAAAAAAACAAACTTGCCTTTCCCTGGGCATCGACGGGGGCTTCCTTCTGGATGAGCAGTCGGGCCACTTTGATGTTTCCGTATTTGGCAGCCAAGTGGAGAGGTGTGAAGCCCTTCTGCAGGGGAAATAGAGGAAAATTCTCAGCGAGACTTGCAAATAAATCATTGCCATTACACACTGTATCACCATAGGTTTCCATATACAGGTGCCCACTCAAGTCCCTTACCACCCTTTTGACTACCGAATGGCTGCAGCTATCGTCATAAGAGTGGTGTCTAGGTATGGTAAAGTGGCTATGCGCTACTGGATGAAACCCTTACAGCGCCATCTGGTGGAAAGCGGTGGAGTTAGCGTTATTATCTCTGAAACAGTACGAGATAGAGGGAAAAAGTAAATTGCAAAGTTGTAGAGCATCATCGATTTAGTACAAAAATGCACCTTGTGGACGTAAATGCTTAGAACAGAACTCTTAAAACACGTATTTGCTTGTTCGCGTTGTTATTTCCTACACTGACACGTGACAAAACATTCTTAGAAAGAAAGAAAAACAACTAGTTATCACAAGATACTTTTAATTTCGATGTTCAAACTCCTCTCACAAGCGATACCACTGTGCCACGTTGGGGGCTCGTTTTTGGTCCGAAAGATCTTTTCTCCTCGTTCAAGTTTCGTGACGTCATACCTTCCGAAGCCGCAAACAAATAGATGTGCATTTTAATCGTTCTGTTTTCAGCATGAAAGACCATAAGGTGTCTTTCTGTACTAAATCGATGATGCTCTACAACTTTGTAATTCACTTTTTTCCTCTATCTCATACCGTTTTAGAGATAACGCTAACTCCAACGTTTTCCACCAGGTGGCGCTGTTAGTGGTTTAATCCAGTAGCGCATAGTCACTTTATCATGCCTAGACACCATTCTTATGATGATAGCTGTAGCCATTTAGTAGTTAAAAGGGAGGTAAGGGACTTTAGCGGGTACCCTGTATAAGGTGTCCACTGCAAACGAGGGTAACAGCAAATTTATAAATCATTAGAGACAGGCATATACTTTTAACTGAAACTGAAAAAAATATTTAAAATTTTTTTTAAAAAAACGCTTTCACCAAAGCATTAAAAAAGAAAAATAATTTTTTCTAAAAAATCATGAGGTCAGAACAAAAATCGTAAACACGTGAGGCGCTGGTTTTACATCTTTCTCCCATTGTTTTCAGCGCCTGTTTGAAAAGACAGCTTCCCGTCATTTTTTTTTTGTTTAAAATGCTAATGTGTCAAGAATATTTTACTAAATTTGACTAATCCCAGATAGCAATTTTAGTTTGCAGCAAATTTGCAGCAGACTTGCACTGCAAGTCTGCAAGCTTGTCACGACAAGTGTGCAAGTGTGAAACAAGCTTGCAGCAAGTTAACGCAAGCCTCGAAGTCACCATAGGACGAACTTGCATTGCAAATTATAGCAAAAACAGAGAACGAACACAACCCAGGATAGAACTCGCGACCTTTCGCTCGGGAAGCGGGCGCTCTAACCACTCAGCCAGTTAAACTCTGAGAGGAGAAGATAGATTTCGCTAATACATCGTTCCATTCGATTCGTATACGATTTATTTTAAACTATTTTCTTGATTTCATTAATTTGTTGAGTTGAGAATATGATTTGAAGTCCAAGAGAGAGCGATTTTCGCTAATAACTACGTTTTGCTAGTAGAATAAATTATGAAATTAGAGTTCAAAAGTAATTACTTTAAAATGGGACAAAATGTCCAAGTTATTATTTTTCAACAAACATTGACTGTTTTTTAGATTTAATTTTGTTTATAAACGTTAAAATTTCAACATTAAGAAAAAGGCGATATAGTTTTCTTTAAAGTGCGAATGATATATTTAGTAAAAAGATAAAAAATGCTTCAAAATTTTTGTTTATAAAAAAGTTAGTTTTTTTACAAATTTTCATTGATTTATTGAATTAATGAAAAGAAGGCTGGTCTAGGAGATGCTATTAAAGATCGGATGTTTTTTTAACAGAGACAAAGATAATTATCTCTTTGTGCTGTCTTTGCATCAAGCTTGTTTTGCAAACTTGCAGCAAGTTTGATTTGCAAGGGAGATGGCGCTATTTGTCACATCGAACTTGTAGAAAATGCGTTGCTAGCTTCTCACAGCGAACTTGCTACAAGTTCGTTTCAAGTTTGACGCGTCAAATTTTGTCATGACAAGGGAATATCAAGTCAAAATCAAACTTGCTGCACACTTACGTGCTATCTGGGATAGGACCAGAGGATTGTAAAAAAATCAAGACTTCATAATTTAGGAATCGCAACTAGTCTCGAGTCAAGAGGAGAGTACCTTAGTGGTTGAAGTGAGTGAAGCTCCGTGATCCAAGAGGCAGGCGGCCACCTCCTCCTGGTCCTCCTTGGCCGCGATGTGCAGGGCGGTGTACATGTCTTTGGTGGTCGCGTCCACGGCAGCGCCGTGCTGCAGGAGCAGGCTCACGATGTCCACGTTCCCTAGTCTGGCGGCGATGTGCAACGGGGTTTGCTCCTCCTGCGAAGAAGGCACTCTCTCTTAAAACAATCAAGTGACGCGACATGTAAATGAAGGGCCGGTTTTACCATTAAATTTTATTCCACCAAACGAAACTTCATTTTACAGTGGTACCTCCCTTAACGGACACCTCTAATTAACGGACATTTTTACGAGTCCCAGTCCTTCTATATAGGACAATCCATGTTATTCCCTCTGGATAGCGGACAGGTATTTTTGAAAAACTTTCAATTATTTTGGCAAATATTTCAAAATTATTCTAAAAAGCAAAATAAAAATATATGTTTTATATATCAAACAGAAGTGAAAAAACTTTTTTTATAAAAAGTTTGTCCTCCCCAATAGCAGACACCTCCTAAAAACGGACAAAACTTTTGGTCCCGTGACTGTCCGCTTTTCGGAGGTACCACTGTATTTTGTTCGGACTTTCATCAGAATAAATGTTTAATGTTGCTCGAA
>BGPR01019897.1:0-28560 GCA_013235015.1 Araneus ventricosus
AAATATGGAGATTAAATAACGAAACAACAGTATTTATCGCCACAATTGTAGCAATCAGAGAAGCAGTCAATTATTGTAAGCGACGGCAAATAGCTAAAGCCAATATTATTTCGTATTCAAGATCGGCCTTAGTTTCAATAGAGTCTTTAGAAGAAAATAGGAAATTTATTTTGGATATTAAAAATAGTTTGCAAAATACTAACAGTAACGTTCTGCTTTGGTGGAATAAGGCTCATGCTGGTAACAAAGGACATAATAGAGCCGATTACTTTGCTAAGAAAGCCACAGAAAATCAAGAAATCGATTTTTATTTTTGCAAGACCAAACAACAGAGGAAAACGGAAATGAGAAAAAATAATAGGTAAAATTGGCAAATTTTGTGGGATCATTTAAGTAAAGGTAAACAAGTTAAAAATTATTTGACGAGGTTGAGAAAAAACGAGTGTTGGTAATTTTTACTTAAATCAGATCATCACAGGTCACGGAGCATTTAAAACCTATCAAAACTGATTCTTCGACAAGAGTCGCTTCTGCTTCTGCGGAAAAGATGAAGGAATAGTGGGATATACTATCCTTAAATGTGATGTATGGCAAGACATCAGAGACACTTACTTTGAAAAAAAACAGCAGCTCCATTAAAGAACTTTTGCAGGACCACCTATCAAGAAAAGGTATGAAATTGATTGTTAAAAATATTCTAGCCCAAGATATGAAAATGTAATTTAAATGGAAAGAAAATGACAGATTGGGATTGGGACTTTTTAAAACTCTCCATATGATAATTCCCCATTTATATATGTCTTTATTATTTTTATATATTTTAAATGTCTTTTATATAAGTGTCATTTTTTATATTTTTTAACTATTTTTTTTGTAAATACTCGTACCTGTTTACTAGCCGCAACTGTGTTCTTTGATTTATTTTGATCTGTTATTTGCTACCGTTTTAATTTGTGTCTTCCAATATTCTTTTAAATTTTTCCTTCTTCTTATTATTTTATTTATTTTATGATTATTTTATTATTTTAAAGTTATTTGTTTATTATTCAAGAAATTGTTTTTTGGACAGTTAGAAATTATGTATAGGAAAAATTTGAAACTGTGAAAGAAATTGTGCATAGGTTGATTCAGAATTTTTCTTGTGATGCAGTGTGCTGCATGCTTAAATTTTAATTTGTGGTTTCCTGTATATAGTCCAGTCATTAGGTAGTTTTTTAAAACAAATTCTGGTGGAGTCGTAATTTTTTGCTCCTATATGTTTTTTGGGGTGCTGATTACGAATCTGAGGTTTCCCACCAAAAATTTTTGTTGGAATTTTAGTTATAGCCAAAAAAACATGAAAAAATGGACTTTCTTCCAGTTTTTTGCTTCTAATTCAAAAACTATCAACTTTTTTATAGCATAATCATATATCAAAATAATCAGCACAAAATTTCCTACAATTTATGTCTGTACTATTTTTTCGTTACGCTTATCGTTTAGGCGCCATAACTGGTTGAAGTTTGGCTAAAGTTTGACTTACCTGCTAGCTCGGCTTGAAAAATAACAAATCTTCCTATCTGTATGAACTAAAATTTACTATCTTACTATTAATACACTTTACTTCTTTAATACACTTTTTCTACCAAAATGTCCCTTTTGCAAATAATTTTTTCATCTGTTATATTAGACATGAAAGTAATTTAGTCCCGAGCAACGCCGGGCATAAGATGCTAGTTATGAATAAAATTCCTTGATTATCTCTAAAAGGCTGATGTTGATGGAAATTTAGATTCACTTTCCCAATAAATGTTATTTACAACCAACTAAAAGTACTTAGTGTGGTTTTTAATTAAACTTAATTAATTTTTATTAATTAATTTGAATAACTTGGTATACAGTAACCAAGAAAAAAAATCACATGGAAAAAAAGTAGCATTCTAAACTTTAAAAGTCATAATAGCTTAATAATAATACAACTACAGTCATACATATGATCTTAGTATCTACATACATTATACACAGTCTCTTCACTTTATCTTGGTCGTTTTGAAGCTTATGGTCCAATATCTTTTGAAAGATCACCTGTGTCTTCCTCCACATGCAAAAGTAAAGACGCCTCAACTAAATCATCGGGCAGTATTGGTTCACCATCATCATCCTCATCACTATTAATTACTTGAATCCCTCTATTACTGCAGTTGTCCCAACAATGAGGGTACAACAATGAACAAAACAGTCTAACCTTCCTCCAGCTGCAATTTCCTGTGCACTTCTTCTTACACTTGCAGGATATCTTGCGTACAGGATAGAGTCAGGTGCCGGGGGCTTCACAGTTTTGACAGATTGGAGCCCACTGTTTGTTCTTTCACAACCCCAGTCTTCAAGTCCCTTTTTATGGCCAAGCCAGTGCTGTATATGATAGTAAACTTTTAGGGATTGTTGGTGGGCAACTGCGAAGCGAAGCCATGTTGCTACTCTTGTTAAATGAAGATTTCATGTAACATTTGTAGCAAACATTATTCAAGGATGGTGTACCCTAGGTAGGTATTGGGTAGCCATACAATGCCACAAGAAAGCAGTTCCCTAACATCCGCAACAGCTTCAGGGGTCATATTCGGGTTCTTAAAAATTTCAATTACTTTGAGGAGATCATTATTGTTTTTCGAAATCTGCACAAACTTCAATTTAACATAATTAAATAGAGCCGATGTGGTGTCACATCCGCTCATGGCATGTCTGAATAAAATATTGTCGGCGATTTTTTTTCTAAAACTGTGTGAGGAGAAAATACCTTTTCAGCGATTTTCCTTCTCCTAGTTTTAGGAAATATACGTTGTCAAAGGTACAAATGCCAATTAAGACAAAAAGTTCGATATCTTCACCTACGACAACCACAGACGGATGTGTTGGGGCCAAAGGTAGAGCTTTCACAATTAAACAATCAGCATCTTCGTCTGCTTTCTTGTATGTTTACTGAGGAGAACTTGTTCATCATGTTTACTGAGGAGAATTTGTTCATCAGGATGGAAATGAATCTATCCTTGTTCTTCGGATTGGCCAGGAATTTTTCTTAGCAAACGGTTCGTATCATCGTTTCATCAAACATTACTTCGCTTGACATTTGTTTCTGTGTTCTTCTGGCCCGTTATGCTCATTTAGTGCCTCCTACTGTTTCATTTTCAGGATACCCATCGAAAATGACTAGAGCAGTTGATTTGTACTTTGTGCGAGCATATGTTACATAATTATCACAAATTGATGAAAAAGTTTAACCCCTTTTTCAGATGACTCTCTACAGCAAGTATCCTCCATCAATAATATACACATTACTTTCAGCATTAAAATCCCGTGTACATGGCTTGAAAGCTTTGTATAAAGAGGATTTCGTGCCTTTTCGCATTCCACCTTCATCAAACAGAAGTAATGGAAAGGGACATAGTTCATATGTTAAGACGTCCTTTAGTTCTTCATCCGATTGCTTTGTAATATAAATTATCTGGAAAAGCGTTGTAGGGTTGATAGATACACTTTCATCATGCGCTTTGATGACATCACTTATTAGAGCTAGTGGTTACACTCTGTCATTTCTTTTGAATTTCACAGTATTAAAATTATTTCCTTCGATTCTTTTGATACCAAGAGTAGGTATGGTACAATAACAGGCCTATGTTTAAGCCTCCTAACTTATTAAAAAATTCGTGATATTTACTCTGTAGTTTACTTCGCAACCGCGAAAGGGAAAGCCAGGTAATACCAGGGGTAGAAAGATTTAGAACGAATTTTGTGCGTTAGTATATTCACAATATAACTGCTAAAATCTTTATTTGAGCAAAGAACTTTACGATAGAAAAAGTATATTAATTAAGCAAAAATTTATTTAGTAAGATAGATGATTTCGCGCTTACAGATAGGATGGTTTGTTGTTGTTCAAGCCGCGCTAGCAGTTAAGTCAAACATTCGCCAAACTTCAACCAATTATAGCGCCTAAACGGTACTCGTAACGAAAACATAGTACAGACATAAATTGTAGGAAATTTTGTGCTGATTATTTTGATATCTGATGATGCTATAAAAAAGTTGATAGTTTTTGAATTATAAGCAAAAAACTGGAAGAAAGCCCATTTTTTCATGTTTTTTGGCTATAACTAAAATTCCAACAACAATTTTTGGTGGGAAACCTCAGATTCGTAATCAGCACCCTAAAAAACATATAGGAGCAAAAAATTACGACTCCACCAGAATTTGCTTTAAATCATCCATTTTTAGCACCTAATGACTGGACTAATATATATATATATTTTTAAGCATTCTTTTTCCTCTCTTTATTTTCCATATGATTGTATTTTAATTTATGTTATTTAGCAATTAATCAAGATTTTGTGTTTAGGAAAGTTTGAAAGTGCGTATAGGAATTTGAAATAGTGAGAAATTTTGTTAGTTATTTTAACCTTTTTTTCCTATGAAGCAGTGTACTTTGTGAAGAAATTTTGTACTCGAATTTGCTGGCGTTCTTCGGAACTGTCAGTGGCTCGATATTTGTATGTCCGTAAGGACAGGCCAAATTACTAGTTATATAACTTACAACAATTAAATTGGCATGACAAGGGTTGCTCCTTGTTAGCCTACTCATTATTTTTGCAGAAAAGATAGTGAAAACAGTGCGACCTCATGAAATCCACTTACAGGCATTTGCCGACGATTTTGTTCTAGAGATTATATGGAGAACTAACCAAAAACTGTAACAGTATACGAATTTAGTACTCCAATATTTTAAGATTTGGAAAGACAAAAATCAATTCGATATCCCAAAAGAAAAATCACAACATTTGTTAACTGTCCAGAGGGACAATCGTCAAATGGAACCCCAACTTAATCAAAAGAACAATATCTCTAAACTACCTAGGAGATACATTAGATAAAAAAATAAATTGGATGACACACATTCAGGAGAAAGGACTAAATCTATTAGTCATTATCAGTAACTGTACAGTATAGAAGGGCCTGGCTGGGGGCACATTAGGTAAATTTTTCGAAAGTCTACTCTACAGAAGTGGCGGAAGCTACTACCTTATAACACTTGCTGCATGCGTGGGAGGGTACAAGGTCAATATTTGGAAAGCGTTCTCACTCTGTGTACTTTAGGGCATCAATTCCCATACTATTTATCTCAACTCGTAAGGAAATAAAGGAATTAATCCAGGATAATATGCTGAATACTCAGTGACAAATTTATTGAAAACAAATATGTTTCAACCACCATTATCATTAAAACCTCAATCAAAAGAATGAATTCATAACAGGACTAGGAACTCATATAAATTTATTACCTAATTAATTTAATTTATCATAACTTAAATAACAATCATGTGTCCAAATAATCATTCATATACCTTAAGATTATATATTTTTAACATGTGGTTAACATTTCGTAGATGCTGGTGGAGTCAGGCTGTTGGGGTGTTTGACTGACTAAACCCTGTTAAGCATACATGTCCGTATGTAAATTGGATTTGAGGAGGAAATGGGTGTCGGCTCCGTGTTCCTGAGAATCACAAACCCAAAACTGTCATCGTCCCCCGAGAATGATGTCTTATTTAAAATTCGGTTCTATATTTTTTTCAAAACTCTTAAGGATAACAAGAAAAATTTAATTCGAATTACAAATTTTAACTGTATTATATAAATAATAATTTAGCCGTTATTATTTCAGCAACATAAAACACAGTTGTTTAATTGAATGGTCGTTAATACTCGCGTTTACTAATGAATATCAATCATCAAAGAAACTAATGGTTTAACTATGCTATTTATACCAGAATGTAATGCTTCTTGGATGGCGATGAATTTTGAAGAGTGGAGTGATGGTTCGTATATCGTCCTAGTCAGCATGTTTCTGTTCCAACACAGCCTGCTCTATCTAAAAAAATAGACAATTAGCAAACATAATAAAACCGTATATTTTGACGAATGAAGGATGTTCCAGAATTAATAAATAAAAAGGAAATTAAAGAAAACTTTATAGAAAATCATTAGCACTTCTATTAATAATAAGATAAAGACAGGCAGACTATAAACAATTTTTAATGTGTGTCTTATTTTATTCATCAAATATAAGCATTAGTAAATTTCGTAAAAAGGGCTATGATATAGCAAATGTCATGATGTTAAGTTCTTCTCCTCGCACCTAACCTTTCATCTTGCACTTACCATGGAAATGACCGGTGTGGAACGGAAATATGCACAAAATTAGTACGGAACAGAAATAGGAAAGTGAAGACAAATCACTTTTATATATAATTTATTTTAAATACTATTTGTTAAAGGGATGAAATTAAAGTGCAAATGATTTTTTTAATATGTCATTATCCATTCAATTCCATTTAGAAGCGGGAGACAATGGATATCGAGTTCAAGTGCTCCTAGAAGAAACCCGTTACCTTAACAATACAACAGTATAACATAAGATATTTAAACAAGCTAATCGCAGTCGTGCTGGTAACAGAAACAAAACCCAATGGCTGGGCTGATTCTCAAAATCGATAAATGGCGAGTATATTATCTATCTATTCATGCTATTTAATGCAAAATTTAATGTAATCTTGTTGGTACGAATTAGAACTCTGGAGAACGAGTTGACGATTCAGGCGTCGTCCTCGACTTCTGGGTGCCTTTAAAAATCACGAGGACCGTTCTGTTAGATATAGAAAAATACTTAATTTTAAATTCCAGAAGTATTACTATGATATGTCCTTATCTTGCATTTTAGATTATTTCTGCTAATAACTTCGGAAAATATTATCTAAAAGACATTTTAAAATTATAAATATTATTGATTCAATGAATCTCCTTTACCCCTGCAGTAACTAAAAATTTGTACAATCTCCGGTTATTTTCATTTCATAATTATAAAAGTAATCAAAATTTTGAAACATCAAAACTATTTCACTAAAGTTGAATAAATTCTTAAAGAAAGGTTACGAACAGCTTGTCATTAAAATGTCAGAGATTTCCTCTTTTTTCATATATATACAGGATAATTCAAAATACTTTTTCAAACTTAAAGGGTAGGTCAGGAAAACGACAAGCATTCAAAATTACATAGGAACATGAGTGTGAAAAAGCCATCTAGATGTAATAAATGGCATTTAAATTTGAACTTCTGTGTCTGGGCTGGTAAATGAAAATTAGAGTTGAAGCACTTAACACACATTTCAAAGGCTCAGTGAAAAATATTAAGATCGCGTTTTTTTTCTCAATTTTAGGATGTAGCGCTATTTGTTAACTTAATGGATGCAGTTTTATTGTGGTGAATAAGAACGGCATTGAATTTAAGCGTCTTAAAGTTAATATTTCAAAAATGTATGCCTTCCTTGATAGCAAGTGATGTTATGCTTTCCATGTTGGAAAATGTCTCATTTATCTTTCCTATTGAGTATTTACAACATTTGGACCGCTTAAAAGAATAAAAAGAACTTTTATGTAAGGAAATATTTTTCTAAATTTTAATAGTATCGGCTTTGTCTTTAAATTCTTTCATATGAAGGTTGGATAGATAAATACTAGCCTATTTGATCGAAATTAGTGTGTATGACGAAAATGAAGAGTCGTGGTTCCAAAACGGAGAGGTTGTTACATGCTTGTGTCAAACTGTAGTTGACAAATGAAATGCCATTTTGCTACGAAACAAGCTCTTATGTGCATAAATGTATAGGTTTTGTTTTTGTTGTGAAATTACTACGTTATTGTAACAAAAAATCATTTTGTGAATTTATGGTGTAAACAGTCTAACATGCAGGATAATGAAAAATTCAGGTGTATTCACAAATATGTAGGAAAACACGTAGCACAGGGAACAGGAACAATATTTCTTGCACAATTAGCAACGCAAACCGACCACAACTCACAGGTAATAACAGTTCAGAACTTTCAGATTTAGCAACACAAACAGTCAGCAAATCAATAATAATGATAAAAACAGCACTTTCAATAGCGCTGAGATCACCGGCTTTCTATCCCGCTCTGCAGTCAAAACTACAAAGTCATTTCCGTCGATCAACAAAAACCTGTAATCCGAGCACGGTCTATTTATACTCTCCCCGACAGAATTTGTTGTTACATAGAATTTTCAGTAAAAACCTGTATCTTAGCCCCTAATAGAAAAATCGAGAAAATAATAGCATTGTCGTGTATCTTCGATTTGTCGCCAAACTCGAAAAGTCACCAATATGTTCACCAAGGTTTCGCCAAGGTCAAAGGTCACGGAACGGTGGCTGCCCCTTATTCCATGCTTACCTGTGTAAATCTCCCTCCCCAAATATAAAACCAGCGAGGCCGGAAAATGACATTACATCTTTGTAGCAATATTTAAAAATGTCCTTCATACGGAATCTCATATTTTAATCGTTCAGAGGCTTAATATTTCTGCATTTTGAAAGATATATTAAAAGGTGATTTGATTCTCGAGTAACAGTTTTCTATGCCTCTTTGGCTGTTACTAAGCTGTAACGAATGTTGTTTTGTTGAGGTTTTAAGTTACAATAATTCTCTAATTATAGTGCTTGTATCAAAATAAGCAGATAATTGCAGACCTTCAGTTATAACTTTGTTTGTATACGTGCAGTGAGAAGGCATGGAATGTTTATTTACTGATTTTATTATGTTTGTGCAGAATTTCTATGTTTCAATTGCATCTTATGATGTTTTTTTTTGTAAAACTCATTTTAAAATCGTCAGTTTTGTTTTATGAGAGAAAGTAATCAGATTAAAAAATCACCAACTGTTTTAACGAAATATTAACATTGGTGTACAGATTGATTGCTTGCCGAGACAAAAACAATGATTTCCACCATTTTTTGTTGCGCTTTATTTCTGCAATTATTATCAATAAATATTTTTAATATCACTGCTTCATATTCAATTTTGAATGATCTTATAGAATCGATACACATTTTATTTTATAAAACACCTGAAATAGTAATTAATAGCGTTTTCATCCTTGTATTTTTTGACATCATTGTGTTCAACACAAATCCTTTCTAAATGAGAAGAATTTCATACAATGAAGCCAAAAATTCAGAATATCTGCTCACAACAATCGCGAAATAAAAAAAAATCAAAATGGTTGCATTCTGTTCCGAAAATTCGATTTTGGAATTTCAAAACGATCGACCATTTCAAAACAGCAACATATCTTTCTGAAGACCTGATTCTTCAAAACTTTCATCGGATTAATGATTGTTCCTATTACTTATTAAAGCTATTGTTATTATATATCATCATATGTTTTACTACTTCAAAAATGAGTGAAAATTTCATGACCTGCGGAATTACTTCAAAACTTGCCTTTAACCCTCTGACGGCCGTAAAGGCCAAAACGGTCCGACATGAAAACTTATAGACGAGGGCTGAGAGCCCGAAAAGTCGTACGCTTATTTCCTTCTCCTTTTTCAATAGAGGTGGTAAACGGTTTGGAGCAATCTTATCTTTTTTAACAAAGGCTCTTTCCCCTCCCACTGCCACTCTTCATTGATATCTCCAGTAAATTTATTTTTATAGTATTTTTCTATGGCGTTTATGCTAAGACCTCTAATTCCTTTGTGAAAACAACAGTGGATTTCTTTTGTTCTTTGTACTGACTCCTTTACAAGTATCTCCCTTTAAAATCATCTCTTTACTAGATTTATGGATTAATCAATTTGCAATTCAAAAACATCTGAATTAGAGCCACCTTCATATAGAACTTGATTGAAACTCAGATAGATATTCTCTCTGAGTTTTCAACATACATCTTCAGATTTAGATGTGACATCTGTAACGTACACAAATTTTCCCTAATCAAATTTCATATGTTTGCATTTGGAATTGCGCCTTATTCGGTCCCTAGAAATTCTAAATCTTCTGGCACGTGTTGCACAACCTAGACACCTTTCTGGTTTATCACCTAGTCTTCGTCGGTGTTGATTTGATAAGTAGAAACAAACTCCGGATAGTTTTCAACTGCCTTTATGGAGCCCATAGTACCGTCCAATCTTAATCAGTTGAATAATAACATGGTGATGTGAAATCACAAGAATGTAGAAGTTGATGGCGAATTTTTTCCAGAAGTCGTATTTTGCCTTTAAAAGGTGAAGCATTTGAACAATCTGTCACGGCAACCTCTTTTATAGACTAGTAGAGATTGGTGAAAAATAACACAGCCTCGGACAAAAACCGGACCCTGATAAACTGCTTGGAATACAACTAACGTAATCGTAAATTGAATTGTTGGGTACTCAAGGTTTATTAATCACAGTGTAATTTGCATTTCTAATTGGTAGTTGCTTCATGTATTGCCGCTTGAAGGGAAGTTTTTCTACTAAATGTTTTTCTATGAGAAGAAAAAAACCAAACAATGTGCATGAAGTGCGCCACTTTAAAAATCGGCTTATATTTTATGGTTTCTTGAAACATCTACGGATTGTTTGTATTCTCTGTATTTATATTTGTAAAAAATTAAGTATTTAGACAGCTTTACATACGGGAATAAATATTATTCATGTCAAAATGAGAAATCATCTTTCGCATGTTAGGAATTAAAATTCGTGAAATAAAAATTTACCACTTTTAATATTGAATAAATTTCTATATAAAATTTTAAAATAATTATCAAACTAATTTATTTCATGTTGTTTTGGTCTTTAATATAAGGCCTGGAGTTTTATTTCCGGGCTGGGAATTAAAATTAGTGTTATTACAATTTGTTTCGGATGTGATATGATAACTTCAATGTTACAATACTTTTCGCAATATCTCCAAATTTGCAAAAATGTATCTTTCTTAAGACGACTCGAGCTATATAGTATTCTTCACTTCATGATGTAACTAACGAGGTAAAGACACATTGGATTTACTCATGCATGTGACGAACGATAGCAGCGCCGGATGTGTGGCAATCGCAATGAACTACTTTGAATCCTCTCATTTCCAACTAAACCCGGCCTAAATGGCGCCAAATTTTTTCTTTGGTATGGATAAATAGAATTTTTTTCCATAGTATACATTCTGGATATCTTTAGTTTTTTTTAATAAATTGTGGACTATGACAAGTTACGTCAGGAAAAAAAATCGATGATCTCTTTACAATATCTATTATTCAAGATCCTCGATATAAGAACAATAAGTTTAAAAATATTTAAAACATTCATCAAATCTGATTTACCAATTAGTAATATTTTAAAATATTATTTTCGCTTTTGTATATGAAAAAATAAAAATGTTTTTTTTTTCATTTTTGTTCTATTGCTGTAGCATTACAAAATGCTGCTCATGTGGTATGATTTGACAAAATATTCATTATTTTTTGTTTTCCCGAACATTGATAGATTAATTCTTGAATAATATGACTTCGTAATAAAAATGATTTGTAAAGAAATTTATTAATCTTTAGTTAATTCTGTCTGAATACATTTTTTATTGTCAGTATCGTTATTTTTTTTGAAATGTTATAATAATTTAACCCTATAAGAGATAACTTTCAGGGAGTAAATATTTTTGATTTATATATGTGATATTCGTAAACAGCTGATCAGAACGTGTTCAATAATGTATTATTTTAATTTTTCTGATGAGCTCCTGTCCTTCAATATTTTTTTTTTCAAATAAGAAGATGAATTCGGGAAAAATGACGAATTGGGTGGAGGGTAAGATGACTAGCCCCTCCTCGCTAATCCATGTGCTCGTCCTGCCACTTGAATGCCATTTCCTCTTCATGCACTTCACTGGCACTCCAGTGAAGACTGAGCATCTCAGTAAAAAAATAGAAAAAAAAGGAAAAAGAAGATAAACGAAAACTGTGACAGTTGAAGATGCATGAAGTTAATAAAACTAAACGAAACAGACTTGCTAAAAATTATACAAAAACAGAAGAAAGTAGCTAAGCGACGCATCGACTTTTAATGATCTGAATATGAAGACTCAACTCATTCAGTCGAATTTCCTTTCCTTGACGATGATGACAATCTGGACCCAGAGGACCTAGATAATAAAGAATGCGTCATTTGTTGTGAGAAAAGAAAAACGGAATTGGGATTCCAATGTTTTATGTGCAAGTTCTGGCCCATTCTACCTGTCTGGGATAAAATCAAAGCCCATAGCGATACGATTTTATAATTCATTTCATTTCTTAAGGTTTGAATTTAGTAGTCCGATTATGTTTCTTTTCTGTTATGTGCAATTCGTTGTGATCAAGATGTGATCTCAACAGTTTGAATTAATTTTTTGATAGCATATGATGTTGAATTAAATTGTAATCTCAGTTCGTCATCTTACCCGCCATTCAGGTAAGATGACGAAAATGACACTTTTTTCTAAAATGAAATTTTGGGGTCTCAAATGTGAAAATATTTTTTTAAAAAAAATTACGTTTTAAAGTAGAGTTGCAAGAAGATTTTGACGAAACAATAATCCTCCTGCAACGAATATTGAGGTGAGGAAAAATCTCCAAAGCTTAAGGTCGCCATCTTACCCGACTTTCCCCTACTCGAGAAACTCAGCCTTTGAATCATGTTTATAAAATTAACAATCTTATTTTATCACGCTCAAATTCAGTAACGGTTCTTGGTGTCATCATTGACACTAAGCTTGATTTTCAAAACACATTGATTCCATGGTCTCTAAGACACATGGTAGGCTTGGAATTCTTTAGCGCAAAACTAGGGAATTTTCCAGTGAACCTGTCTTCTGAGTATTGCACTTCTCTCATGTCCGATCCAATCTGGAATATTGTAATATTATCTGGATCCCAATTACCGGAATAAAATTGAATTTATTGAGCGAGTTCAAACTAACTTCTTGCGATATTTATTTTAAAATAAAAATATATCTTTCTTGCAGGATGTATCTTCTTGTCGTCTACTTGATATCCTTAATATGCTTAGTTTATGTTCCAGGCGTAATGTTTTTTTGCGTTGTCTTCTTTTACAAAGTCATTAATGGTTCAATAGATTTTAATGATATACTGAGCTTTATAAATTTCGCTGTGACTACCAGATCTTTAAGGAACTAAAATTATTCCCCAAATGTATATTCGAAATTTAATTATGTTAAAAGATTCTCTTTGTACAAATTTTACAGAACTTTTAACAGGTTCTCTGATGAACATGATATTTATTGCATGTCTCCTGGCGTTTACAATTTGAATTGTTTACAACTATAAAACACATGATATGATTTTTTTTTACTTTTTTACGTTTGAATATAAATAAGTTTTAAGATTTTTATGCCTTCTACATATCTGCCTACATGCATTCAACTGTTTTCTGGTGTTTTTTCGTGGGTCTATGTAGAATTTTTGTACTTTGCAATTGATTTTTATCTCTCTTGTACATTTTTGTTTTAAAACACTAAAGCTTGTTTTAGTATCTTGTGCTTTTTTCAAACAAATAATCAAATTTGAAAAAGTATCCTCAATTTTGCCTAGTACTGTATAATTTTAAATGCCATCCGCTGTGTCCAGATGGCGCTTCCGCCCGCATGTTCCTATTTGATTTGGGATGTTTATCGCGTGCCTAAACTACCCTTAAAGTTTGTTTTATTTAACGACTATATATTTTTTTATCAATTAATAAATAAAATGATCTTTTTTGGGAATTTTCTCTCATATCAAAGAAATGGCTACTTTTCTTTTAGAAATTTTTAAAATATTTACTGCATATTCAACATTTTGGAATTTTACAAAGAAACTGTAGTAAGCTATCGAATTTCTAAACTTTCTCCTTCACCACAGTTCTATGATGTTACTAATATGAATTTTCTGATTCTATTCTTTAGAACAACTACCTTAAACGAAGAGATATTTTTATGAACAAATCAGTTTATCTTTATAATAACTTATCACTGTCAATTTCAGACTCTATTGAAGAGTGATTGCTTTCATTGGTATTATTATGTGTTTTAAACGTTGATATATTTTTGAGGTTAAGAAAAGAAATTAAAAAATTCATAGTTTAAAACAATCTTCGTTGGCAAGCCGGAATTAAAAGGTGAATTCCTTCTGCTCGGAGAAATAAGAAAAAAATTACTTTTCAGGTCAAAACTTTTAACCAACTGTAGCCATAAAAACATTACATGTAAAAGTTGTTCGTTACAATAACGTGTCGTGTTGATTCGCCTTATCTGAATTTTCTTCCTACCTGCATTCGTAAGAAAATTATGGGGAAATGAAAATTTATACCCCCCCACACTATTTCCACCTTCTTTGAGCTGGAGATCACATCTACGAACTCTGCCGAGATTTTAACCGTCCCTACAACGTAATCCTCTCGCCAGTTAAAATCTAACAAAAATTACTCAAGTTATCATGTTCACCCGAGAGAATGGCCAAAGCGAATAATATATAAACTTTTGAACGAGGGGTGTTTTGGGGTTCTAGGTTCATGATCTGTGAAATCCTGCGATAAATTTCCGGAAGTCGTGTCATGAGAACCAATGCATTAGTTACACTACCTAATAAACAGTAATTATTTAATTAGCACACTATCAGTTATCTTTCCGAAGATCATATCACAGTTCAGCTTTATTTAAACAAAACTATTGGGACGATTATTTTGTGGAAAATAATTCTTTGCAAATTGTTATCTCTTTTTAGTGAAAAGCGAAAAAATGACGGTATTATGTTAAAATATGTAAAAAAAACGCAATTAATTTCTATTTCAATTGATTGTTCCTTACCACTATTTCTAATTTGAAATAATGTATAAAAAATTTAATTTTTTTCTTTATTTCACATAGTTTATTGCAATAGTTATATCTCTTGAAATTGCTTCCTATAAACCAAGAATTTTTAGGGCGGCATGGGTAGTGAAAGAAAGACTGGTATGTCATAACAGACGGAGGACGTTTTCATAATAATTGCCCACAGTAACACTCAACAAGCAGGAAATCAGCTCACTGATTACACGCTCTTGATTTTAAATCGTAATAGTATTTCAGTTTTTGTTCCCAATAATATTTTTATAATAATCTAGACATATCTTAATTAAGCATCCTTCAAATTATTCACGGTGGAGTTGCCGTTATTATCTCTAAAACGGTACGTGATAGAGGAAAAAAGTGAATTACAAAGTTGTAGAGCATCATTGATTTAGTACAAAAAAAACATTGATTTAGTACAAACCTTATGTCATGATATGGGAAAAAAGAAGCTTAAACACGTATTGTTCTTTTCCGATCCACTGCCGAGATAAACTTCTAGAGAGAAAAAAGACAGTTATCATAATATTGATTATAAATTACAAACGATGCCGCTGCTACATTAGATGCTTGTTTTGCGTCCAAAGTGATACCATTCCTTTATGAAGTTTCGTGTCGTCACGTTCCGTGCTGCAAACACATGTGCATTTTTAAGCGCCAGTTTTGGCATTCATGACGTAATATGTATCTTGTAATTAAATCGACAGATCCCTAAAACTTGTAATTAACTTTTCCCATTCTACTCGTAGAATAAACTAACTCCACCGTTTTCACCATATGTCTGCAAGTTGTTTCACCAGTATCGCATAGTCACTTTACCAACCTAGACACCACCTGTTATGCCAGAGATACAGAAGTCATTCAGTATTTAAAGGGAGGGACTCTAGTGGGCACCATGATCAATTCGTCAAAGCTTTTAAAACATCTTCAGATTGAGGATTTACTAAAGAATTCAAAGTACGTGTGAAGTGTAAAATAAAGAAGGGTGAAGTGCATTAAGAAAAATAAACTCATTAAATGATCACTACACCAATAGTGAAATAATCTGTGCCTCTTGGATCTTATTTTTTTCCTTGTATCTTTATTGGCCCCTTTATCAACCGAAAAACTATCTGACCCATTCATGTACAGATATTTCATCACAACCGGAATTTGCATAAAATATCACTCATGAAGCAATAAATTAGTGATAAAATTAATTAGGTAATTTTATTTGCAGCCTTTTAATAAAGAGTTTAGTTATGCTTTATGAATTGTTTTCTTTACTATATAGAATTCAAAAAGTTGAACACAAGCATAGTGGCTTAAGAACTGCTGCCAATGCTGTAAATTTTAGAATATGATTCCATAAGACATCAAGTTTGTTATACATCTTTAAAAAAAAAACCTGACTATAAATTGGATGTTAGAAATTGAAAAATTTAAATTTGAAAACTACTTTAGCTGAAACAAAATACTTTTTTTCAAGAAATTAGTCACATATTCAAAATATCATTAAATTCTAACGGAACTCCTAATCATTTGGAAAAAGGTTAAATGATCGGTGAGGTGTTTCTTGTATGACAAACACTTACGAGAGTCCATTAACTAAAACCTGAAACAACAGGTCTATGGATGTAAGTACGCGACCATAATTGTCCCAATAATTAAGTCCTATATAACAACATTTGGAAAGATCGTTTTTCTTTCCAAAATTATATCTGATGTTAAATATTTAAGAATTATTAAGTATTGAATTAATTGTCAGTCTCCTCTTCAGATTTTACGGAATCACAATTGCACTATACTTTGAGTATCACCTTCAATGTTTTGCAAAGTCTGTGTGAAATACATTTTTTGGACATAATAGGGCTGTGTTGATAATGTAGTTGGCACTGTTAGTATAATTTGTTTGGCAGAAAATTAGAAAAAAAAATGTGAAACTTATGTTATCTGTTAACCTATCTACTAGCCTATTACTGAAACATATTGGGGAAATAAATGGTTCACTTGATTTTCCAGAGCGTATAGTACGACTTCGATTATGCTGGCCGAAATGAGAATTTTTCTTGTAATTTCAAATTTTCTTTTAACTCAAATTTTGTAACAAACAATGCGTTTAAACTCAAAGGCAGAACTCTGACATTGCAGTCAGTAAAAAAATCTTACCTGCAGTGAAAAACTCTTTTGTACGTTAATCATCAGATGTTATTCCGTTAAAACCTTGATTTGCTTTAGTCCAGATTTAACCAATTAATTTTTTTAATGTTTTGAAAAAAATAAAATGTCTCAGGCATCTTATATTCCGCCTTCGACTCTGAACATCTAGCGCGTCATTCGCTCCTTTTAGAGTTGAAATGAAAAGGATGCTTCCGCAGTCTTGTTTCAAATAGTTAAGAATCAACTGAAGAATGCATTGGGGAAGAGTCTTCGTACGAAACAAACAGACGATAATCAAGACCAGTGATCGGCAAACTCATCAGTCAAAAGACCCAAAGATCAGTTGTACAACGATTCTTGTGGGGGAATCGTCACACCAATCCATTATGCTACGGTTTGCCTCCCCAACATCAGCCCAAATGGTTCCGCAGCGTAGCTAACAATTCAACGTCAAGAAGGAAGATACATAATTTGCTCCACTTTCTCCAAAGAGAAACCAGTCTTTTCCGTCCAGATCCCAATTAATTGTTGTTTTTTTTCTCGCTCCTTCTATAGTCTTTTCAGTTGAGTCCAATGCTTTCGTGCCATTCCCACAATCTTGGCCATTATTTTCATAATTAGCAACTTCTGTATCCGAACATCCTCTTCTTCCTGCGATGAGGGAATTTAAATCCATCCGAACTTCAACTTTCCTTCCTGCGTCTTCATAACTCCATCCTTTCCTTTGGAGATGGAAGTTCTCGTTTCAACATTCAACTTCACCTCCTCATCAGCCCATCAGCCCCTATTGAACTCAGAACGGCTTTAATCGTTCTTTCAGGACTTTCTCCTAAGATCCACCGTGTTTCTCCTTCAAATAGAGTTCCATCAACGAACTCTTCTTCAAAATCGAACTTTTTAAAACAATGTGCGACCCATCTCTCTGTTCTTGGGTACATTTTTATGTTATTTTTATTACTGTATTAATTTATTTTTCATCTTTTTCCTTTAATTTTCTGTTTTTTTTTTACTCTTTGTATAGTTTTTCCATTGTATTTAGTTCTTATTATTTTCCAGCTATTTCATGTATAACTGTGTAATTTTGTGTTCAAGGTTTTATTTTTCTGTGTTTCCAAAATATTTTTATAATGTTTAGCACAATAAAAATCCTTCCTAAAGCTATTTAAAACACAATCAGACCAAATGCGTTTTAAAATGTAGATAATTTCGTTTCAACTTGAATAAGCTTTCAATCGCAGCTGTTACAAATTCTATAGCAAAACAAATATTCTTATCAAAATGTTTGACATAGAAACTGGAACTGAAAAATCTCTCTTTTCAAAAGTCGGATAGGTTTTAATACCAATTTTTCCTTAGTCTTGACGTTCTACTGTATTGAGTATTTCTTCAGTTTCTTGTGGGCTACTTGTTCTTGTAACTATATTAAAAATTAAATGTTTTTCTGCAAAAAGAAGAAAGTCTAATTTTTAAAGTTTCTGGAAAACTATAAAAAACGCTTGAAAATTCAAAATTCTTCTTTACTGTGAAAAATATGCTTCAGAGCTATTTTAAAAATAGAAGGTGTTGCTGCCTAAGGAGGTAACTGCAATTTATCAAATTTTTAGAAATTCGTTGGAAAAAACCCCAAATAATTTTATGAAAAATATTTTTGTTTTTATAAATTTTACAAATTTTTCTTGCATATTAGGACAATATTTTCATACAAAAATATAGGGGTAAGTAGTGTTAAACCGGGTACACTTGATTCTGTATTTTTGACACCGGAATAAAAATATAGAAAAAATTTAATGTTATATAAAATCAATTTATTAAATAATCAATACAGCTGTAAAAACTATACATTATATGTTTACTAAGGATTTATACTCTATCAAAAAATAAAGATTTAGTACAATATTTGTGAGGTTGTATTTCTTTTTTATAGCTAATGTAGTCGGGGAGAAACCGGGTACTCCAAGTGGCTTACGACTGGGACAGTCAATAATGATGATTCCTCCGATTAAGACATTAAGACAATAAAAACACATCAGGCGTTGATTGTTTCTATTTTAATGATTTACTTTCTAAATAAATAAAGAGAAGGGTAAATCCACTCTTGAAACTGTCTTTGCTGGCGTCTAGAATGTTGTAGTGGAGCGGAGGAAGAAGACAACTGACTTACATGTGAATTTTGTAACTAATATTCTTAAATTATTATACAAAATAAAAATATCTGCTACCTATCCACTGAAAATCGAGTTTTCCTAATTTTCCATAGAGTTAAAATGTAAACCGAGTTTTACCCCACTATTGGCTTTAAACCGTGTGGTATGACATTTTTCTATGAAAATAACATTAGTAAAAAAGTACTAAAACTATGACTTTTCTTGAAAGATATATTCGACTCCGATAAACAATGAGCATTTTAATGAAATTTGACAAGCTGTATGTCGAATAATTTAGCTCCAACGAGCCTTTGAGTCTTAGGTACTCGGTTTTAGCACACGTTCTCCTATATATTACCACAAAATAGTACATGTGACTGCAAACACTCCCAGTATGGAACTAACTGCTATTTGAAGCAAATTCTTCAATTTCAGTTTTGACAGTTATGTTTCAGTAGTTATACTTATCAACAACTATCTACCATTGTCGTCCAGTTTCTTCAGGTACAGAATCTTGGCTCTACTTCTTACGATACTAATAATTAGGAAATATATGTATCGAAAAATTCCATTCTATTATTTGAAAACAATAAAGAAAATATCAATTTCATGCAAATTTAAATGAAGGCGAAAATGAATTATCATTTTAAGTATGCTTTGAAAATAAAAACATTTTAAAATGAACTGCTGAAAGTTAAATATCCATTGTAAAATCAGACAAAGAGAATACGCGTTGTAAATTCAAAAATAATTTATTTAGCTGTTTACAAAAAAGAAGTCGCTTAGTCGTACATGGAAATTTGAAGAACTGCTTTTTAAAACTTGAAATATTGTATCAATTAAAATTATTCACATTAAGCGTGCAATCTGCGTCTCCAGAAACAAAATAAATATTAAAAAATTCGACGGTAGGCTGTCTCTGCGAAATGGCCGCTGGGATTGAGACACGTAGACTTACTTACCGTACTCAACTGTGACTTTCTGTGACTAAAGTAGCTCTAAGTGAATATTAACTCTATAGTCTATAGTGACTATTAGTCTAGTGTGACTATATGACTCTATCTATGTAAAATTCTTCGTGACTTTCACCAACTTTGCAACTCGACTGTGACTAAACCGCAATTAGAAATTCTAAAATTATTGTTGCAATCTTCAATGTCTACCTTTTGTGATTAAATTAAATTGAAACCAACTCTCTATGTTATTTGTTGCCCTGTTGAGGTTACTGTGCCGTATTGTGTCGCGCTCGCCAACTTTGGCGACGGAACTCTCCGCCAACTAGCAACCCTTGTATCCTCTCGTGAAGAGAGCGCCATTATACTAATGCTCTAACAAAATAAAGCAATTCGAAACGCAATCAGTCCGCTTCTCTATTTTTACTAAAACGCCACTCAGCATAATGGTCCGTCGAGCCGGAGTCGAACCAGCAACCTATGGATTCAACGCTATACGCTTTGCTTATATTTTGATAAACCACTTATTTACCCTGTGGATACGCCAAATTTCGTTTAAGCATGGCAAGCGAAACAGAAATAACTACATTAAACCGCAAACGCGGCAACATCAAAAGCCAAATTAGAAAATTGGACAACGCTCTTATGGACAAGACTGAACCTTCTATCCCAAAACAACAAGCTGAATTGGACATAGTGTCAAAATTACAAGAGAAATTTGAATTACTGAAGAACGATTATTATAAAATTACCAACCAAACTGAATTCACTGAAGTAGAGTCAGCATTTGATTCAGTGGAGGACGATCTTCTTAATTTAGAGGTAAGTTTGAAAACCTCTATAAATCAGTTAAAATGTAATGTAGAATCTGTGTCATTACACAACCAGTCTAAAGGAGCTCCAATAAAACTCCTAAAATTCCTCTTCCGACTTTTTGCTTGAGATTTGAGGAATGGAATTTATTTAAAACGCGACATTTAATGATCTCATAAATGAAAATTCTAAGCTTTCTGATAATGAAAAGCTCCATTATTTACGCGGTTCTTTGAAAGGGGAAGCTAAAATAAATGAAACTTCCGATACTGATTTTTCTTCGCTATTTAAGGCTCTTGAATAAAGGTATGAAAACAAAAGAGTTATTGTAGACTGTCATATCAAAAATATACTCAATTTGCAGGTTATGAAACGCGTAGATTGACGCATCCTATTAGATAATGTTAAGAAAAATATTAGATCGTTAAAAATCTTAGACTTCGAAAGAGACTAATTGTCAAACGCGTTATTATTAAATGTGGTTTTGGATAAACTAGATCGAGAAACAAGAAAACAATTGGAATTAACATTAAAAGATAATGAAGTAACCGATTTTAAGTCGTGTTTGGAATTTCTAGAAAGAAGATACCGAATTTTGTGCAGCATTCATAACAACAATCCTACGAAATCAAATTCTGAGCGAACAAAGTCCTTTTTTATTAAATCTAATAGACCAAAAAAGTGTGGTGCTTGCAATAATCAAACTACTCATTCATTGTATCAATGCGATAAATTCAAGGCCATGAAATTGTCAGATAGAACTGAGTTGGTAAAAAAACTTCGAGTATGCTTCAACTGTCTGAGTGAATTTCATGTTATTTCCGCCTGCAATTCTAAAGGATCTTGTTTTGTCTGCAAGAAAAAACATCATACATTGCTTCATAAATATTCAACGCATCGATTAATATAAAGAGAAGGATTTCCGCTCAAATCTCAAATGCAAAGAATGATTCACAATGGGATATTGAGTTTTCGCTCGTTCCAAAAATTAGTCATCTCTCTCCTTCTAAGAAAATTAATGTAGCACACTGGAATATTCCTAATAATGTACAGCTAGCCGATACAACTTTTTTTATTCCTCAAAAGGTTGATTTTTTGTTAAGCGCAGAATTATTCTTCGCGTTCTTGGAAAGGATAAAATTAAAATTGGGAATAACTTGTTTTTGCAATCTAGCTGTTTCGGATATGTAGTTTCGGGTAACATTTCAGACGATAATTTTGATATTTCTACAAAATATTGTTTTTGGACTAAAAACTTAGAAGCTTTAAACGAAACGCTTACTAATTTCTGGGAAATAGAAGATGTCGATTCTCAAAAAATTTGCAATAGTGAAGAATTAAATTATTGCAACGAACATTTCGCAAAAAAAACATTTTAGGAAAGCTGATGGCAAATATGTTGTTTCTATGCCATTAAAATCAGAATTCCCTGAAACCATGTTGGGGAACTCTAAGATGATTGCAACTAAAAGATTAGATCAGCTATGGATACGTTTAGAACGCGATCCTACTATGAAAGCGCTGTACTCAGATTTTCTAAATGAGTACAGATCTTTGCATCACATGGAAGAAGTGAAGGAAGATACCGATTTAGATGCGGGGTATTATCTCCCTCATCACGGCATTTTACGACCAGATAACAAAACGACTAAGTTACGAGTCGTATTCAACGCTAGCTCTAAAACTAGTAGTGGTTATTCCTTGAATGATTTATTGTACGAGGGAGGTGTGCTTCAGGAAGACATATTCTTGATTCTAATTAGATTCCGCAAGCGCATTTATGCATTCACCGCCGACATAAAGCAGATGTTCAAAATGATTAAGTTAAATGAATCTCAGACTAGGCTTCAAAAAATCTTGTGGAAAAACAGAAAGTCATCTCTTACTAAAGTTTATGAATTACGAACCGTCACATACGGGACAGTAAGTGCTCCATATTTGGCAACGAAAGTTTTGCAACAACTCGCTTTGGATGAAGAAAAGAACTTTCCATTGACTTCCAAGGTCTTACTTCAAGATTTTTATATGGATGATTGCCTCTCAGGCTCATCCGAATTTACAGAATTTGAGACCATCCAGTCAGAATTAAGGCAACTTCTTCAAAGAGGAGAAATGGCGCTACATAAGTGGTGTTCAAGCTATTCTCCAACCACTGCGCAAGAACTTCCACATGACAGACTTTCCGAAGAAATACAGGTAAAGACTCTGGGCATGATTTGGAATAGTGTAAGTGATACCTTTACTTATAAAGCCAACGTGAACATTAATCACAACTATACGAAAGAAGACGTCTTGTCCCAGATCGCACGAATTTATGATCCAGTTGGACTTCTTGGTCCTGTCATCTCCAAGGCCAAGATTTTTATGCAGCAACTCTGGCTGTTAAAATTGGACTGGTATGAAATACTTCCTCCCGACATTTCGCAACAATGGGAGAACTTTATTAAGACACTGCCTGACTTGGAAAAATCAAGATATCCAGATGCCTTCTTGAGATCAATGCCATCCGTGTAATACTTCACGGTTTCGCTGCTGCCTTTTCGAAAGGCTATGGGACTGTTATTTATTTTCAAACAGTGCCCATCGACGAGGAATCAAACTGCCGACTTCTTTGAAGCAAGTCACGAGTCGCACCAACCAAGATCATGAAGATACCGAGGCTCGAACTGAGCGCATATCTTCTTCTGTAGAAGCTTACTCACAAGGTCATATCAGCTCTAAAAATGCAGATAGAGTCCGTGCAATTGTGGTCGGACTCTACAATCGCTCTCGCGTGGATTAATACCCCTCCAAACCTTCTTAAGACCTTCATCAGTAATCGTGTGTCCCAGATCCAGCAGTTAACGAAGGATTTCCAGTCGAAGCATATTCCATCAGAGTGCAACCCTGCCGATCTCATTTCCCATGGACTGGATGTAAAGGCACTAGGAGCTAACGACTTGTGGTGAAAAGGTCCAGATTTGGAAAATTTAACTGCATCTACTCCCGACAGCTTAAGGGTTTCCAGTATGGTGACAAATGAGTGCTATTCCAACGAACTTAAAACGATTCCTAAATTGACTCTAAAATTAAATATTGACTCTAATTTCATAGATAATTTACTTCATCTCACTAATAATTTTCATAAATTAATTAGAATTCTAGCCTTTATATTCAGGCTTATTACTAATTGTAGATCTGGTGTAAAACAAATGGATTCACTCACCCTTGAACAATATGGTAAGGCAGAAATATTTCTTATTAACCATTTTCAGGCAAGATACTTTGCTCCAGAGATAGCTTGTTTAAAAAAGGGATAATCGGTTTCCCAGTCAAGTAAGCTAAAATTTCTTAATCCTTTTATCGATAAAGATGGTTGTATTAGGGTAGGGGGTAGAATTCATACTCTAATGTCAGTTGCAACCAAAAGCATTCCTTTATTCTGCCTGCTGGTAATAAGTTATTCAAATTCATATTTCAGTACTATCACAAAAGGGATTTTCATGTAGGTCAACAAGCCTTATTAAATACAGTACGCTTAAAATATTGGCCTCTTGGTGGCAGAAGCATAGCACGAAAGGTCGTTCATGAATGTGTAGAATGCTTCAAAAATAAGGCAGTTATGGCCAATCAGATTATGGGGGATCTGCCTCCAGAGAGAGTAACGCCAAGTTCGCCTTTTCAAAACGCAGGACTAGATTTATGTGGTCCATTTCTAATCCAATATAACGGACATAGAAAGGGCACATATCAGAAAGTCTATGTTGTCATATTTGTCTGTATGGCAACTAAAGCAGTTCACATAGACTTAGTTTCAGATTTGAATGCCGACGCTATAATTGCTACTTTTAAAATATTTTTTGCACGCCGTGGCAAAAGTTCAATTCTCTTTTGCGATAATGCTACAAATTTTACAGGTGCTTCAGCAGAACTTAAGCGTCTATACAAATTTGTCATAAAAAATTAAACCATTGCAACTAATTGTTTCCAATGTCAATTGTATTTCCCTTTTTGTGTGCGTATTCTCAAGCAACTGTAACTTTGTGACTATTTAATTTTTCTTGCGTTTATTTTGTATAATGTTATTTTCTATTTGAAATACGTAAAATATTTCAACGCCGCGCGGGATGTTCCGTATTGTGTCGCTCTCGCCAACTTTGGTGACGGAACTTTCCGCCAACTAGTAACTCTTGTAACCTCTCGTGAAGAGAGCGCCCTTACGCTAATGCTCTAGCAAAATAAAGCAATTCGAAACGCAAACAGTCCTCTTCTCTATTTTTACTAAAATGCCACTCAACAGTTACTACTTATGTAAACTTTGAAAAATCAATAATTTCGTTATGGATGGCAGAAGAATGATGGTGCTTGAAATTCCTAAGGCTTTGGATATCTCCAATGAGTGTTTACATGATATTTTGCTTTAACATTAACACCGGCGAAAACTCTTCGCAAGATGGGTACAGAAAATTGCTGACTCTGGATCAAACACATGTTAGCAGAACGTCTGCAGATGTCTCAACTTAATGGAATATAAAATCTCTAGCATCGTTGTACCAAGTACTTAAAGGAGACTTCCTTGAAAAATAAATATTCCTAATGACGAAAAATTCTGATTATTTCTTAAATTCTTACACGGACTTATCGAACAACCCTCGTATTAGAATAAACTCTGAATAGGGAAATAGGGAAAGCTTAATTTGTTAAAATTGTTAACTAAAGTAGATAATTTTATGATTTATTTTCATACATACAATCCCTTGCTATTAAAATACGGAGATGGTGTTTGTAATCACATAGGGACGCTAACGGTGTAACGCACATTTCAATTGGGATTTAAAAATAAAATCAATCATGAGAAATTAGGAAATAACAGTTTAGAATAATATTACTTTAAATAAATTTTGAATTAAATGGAAAATAATGAAAAAAACCTAATTGCTTTCTTCTGCAATTTTCAGAAAATGCATTAAAAAATTTAATTTGATTCTTTATTTCAACATTTTCTTGCTATTAGAAACCAGGAATTTTTACCCAATTAAGTGATATTTGAACTTCTCACATTTTTAAAATTTCTAGCAGTAAAATCTTGTTTCTCAAAAGTTCTATAGCTTTTAATATCTACTTTTCTTTAGTCATTACATTCTACTTTAACGAGTTAGTGAGTTACTAGGGCAAAGTATTTGTAAAATAATAAAAATTTTAAATTTTAAAGGGTTTGCTTCATAAAGTCGGTAACTCCAATTTCTAAAGTTTTGTAGAATTCGTTCGAAATACTTGAAAATTCAAAATTCTTATATGTTCAAATGTTTAAAAAATCCTTAAATTCTTCTTAAGATTGTTATAGTACTTTCATTTAAAAATATAACTTTTAGCCCAAGACAGTACATGTAACTTCAAATTCTCCCAGAATGGAGCTACATCTTTTATGCTGCAAACCCTTGAACCTCAGTTTTAATAGCTATCTTCCAGTAGCTAACGAAAAAGAGTTCATAAAATTATAAAAACAGAATGCGATATTTTGTTCTACTCACTTTTAAATAGGCTTCAAATTCACGAGTTTTGCCTATAAAGGAAACTGATTTAATACTTATTAGAATATTTAGCGAAATAACATAGTCACTGTAAAATAGATGTTTCTTGTTAAATAAAAGAGACATAAATATTATAAATTACCTAAATCATGTAATTCTTTAGGAACTATTTAATAGTCTTTAAATTATATACTTTTTAAAAAGATATTACTTACATAAAGGATTTTTGTGTTTTAGCAGAAACTAGCGTTCGCATGATAGCTTCGCTCGACATATGCAACCCTGCACAGACAAAGAAGACATACTTTTTGGTTTATTATATTTATCGATAGAAAAGAAAAAGAATCTTACAGAATGCAAGTAATTTTAAAGGACTTCCTGTTAATTTACATTTGTAGTTCTTCCTTCAGGACGGTGAATGACAAAACTGTCAGAAGAAATGACTGTGAAACAGGCCGTATACTGACGGCGACCTGTATAAGCAAATCATTTCTTGCAGCCACAGCCGCTTGAATTGAAATGGTGCTGTTATGGATAAGAGAGATTTTCAGGATGAAGACAGTGTTTTTCTGTCCAATTCCCTCAATTATCTTATTAGAAAGTTAACAGTGTGTACCATTTTAGAATAGAGTTCCGCCTGGAAAAGAAAGAACATTTATTATGGTGATAAATTTAGGAGTAAGCGTTTAAAAATGCAGCTTTTGAAGTGAAAAAAAATATACTAAAGAAATTAAAAATATTTTCAATGTAAAAATTAGATGCATTTAAAAATTAAAGAAACTAATGCAACAAAATTTTCCTTTCAAGGCAAACAACCCAAGAAAATCAAACAGTTTTGAAAAGAAGTGTATAAAAAGTGCATTTCTGCTCAGTAGCCAAAGAACTTGAAAGAAAGATCTGACGATATAATGACATTGTTTGGAATTTCATTTACAATAATAAAATCATTACTATATTCCAATTTCTTAAAGAAAATTCTGAGCAACGGAAAAAAATTTCAATCAATAAAAAATTATCAAAAAAATGAGACTTCTGTTTTTACGAAAATATGAAGCTAATTATGACATATTTATAAACACACATAACTTTGAACAGTGTATTCATAAAATTACATATGGTTATGCCGAGTACAGTTTTTCTCTTATAAAAAATGGAGAGCAAATGATGAAGCAGGCTACTTGCATTAGAATACTTTAGAATTCGCAGACAATTTCACAGCTCAGACAACAGTCAAAAATTAGAGTGCGTGAAGAATTACCTCTATATAAATCAATAACAACAGCGCACGAAATGTACAAAAGATCGAAGAGTTCGCTAGGTTCCATCCCCTTGTATAGCTCGACTAGCTCTCAGACTGAACTTAAGAGCAGCTGTTCCCCTTTTAAAGTCAGGCAAGGTAAGGAATCGAACTTTTTCGAGGATTCGCCGTATCTCGAGAAACAGACTTCGCTTATCCTCGAAACTTCGAGATTCGAAAACTAGCATTTGGCCCCAAATTTAATCGCAAGTCGTAAAAATGTCGCCACGTCCCAAAATCATAGCAACAATATCTGCAATTCTAGAAAGCATTTCGAAGGAAGTATAATTCCATTTTTCCTGCTATAAGCCACAAACAGAAAATTCAAACTATCGGCAAGAGTTTTGACTTTACGTGAGAAATAAAAGTGCCGATGATAATAAAAAAATAGATTTGCATTTCAATTATTTTCCGCCGACGGAATGAAAATGCTGAAATAGTGATTTTTTTAAAATACTGAAATTAGAAGCAAAACTTAAATCTATGTTATTCATACATATAAAAATCATTAAGTATAAGAACAAATAATTAATATATGAATTGTCTGTTCGATAAGTATTTGAATAACAGACGAAGGAGCTGTTGCCTATATTAAATTTGTGAATGCGCCTTAAATGTATCATTTGGGAGGCGATACAGAAAATTTAATTTAGCGAAAAACTAAATTCTTGTATGAAACGGACTTCTCCAATAATGTCTGTAAAAATTTAGCTGAGCTGCTATGAAATATTTTTGAGAATTAATTTAGATAAATTATTTAAAAAGCCAAAAATTACTTACAAATCATTAGTATGTTTCGAAAATGTATAGAATGCTTAGATTATTACAACAAGAAAATTCTAGGTGAATGACTGTTATATGTCATAATGTGACTAAATTTCAAAATTTCATATACTGATAAAAACAAAACAGAGCGGTAATGAAGAAATTTGGCATCCAAGCATTAGGTTTGATGCAATTTTGATATTCTTTGACAAAAATGAATGTTATTATTG
>BGPR01019898.1:0-28557 GCA_013235015.1 Araneus ventricosus
CTTTCCAGGAATAAATCTAATTAAGAGTTGTGAATGAACGGGAAAGAAAGAAAGAATCAATTCTCGGTTGAGAAGGGGAGGTTGAAAAAGGGCGGCGGGTATCTCCTTGATGCGTTTGGGAAACGTTTCGGAACATTAGACGGGCTTGTAGTCACTACTCACGTTTTATGGCGGGCGATAAGAAAAAGATTCTCGAGAAGTCAACGGGACTCTGCGAGGTCCCCTGATGGATGGTTTTTCGGTACAAAATTAGAATTCCGGCTAGTGGAGATCCGTGACTAATTATTCTGTGTGCTTACAAATTCGTATCTTGCATGTAGAGAGTTCGTGTCTTTAAAAAAGTTTCATGAAAAGAAGGAATACAAAGCCCTTCTTGCAAAGACTAAGTTGCGTATTTTGACAATACGATGTCACAGGCTCAAAATAGTTTTGTGGCTCCTGCTCCTGTCCAATATAGTAAATTCGCCGTCGAATTTTAGCATTCGATGTACGTCGAATAGATTTTGAAGGCCCACCCCCAAGGTCTCGAGGTACGAGGGAAGCACCTCCCCCAGTAGCACAAAGACATTGTACGATATTGAACAATATTCACAATATTGTATAATATTGAACGATATCATATAATATTATATAATATCAAACAATATTATACAATATCGGAGAACATTGTGTGCTACCTGGTCTAGCATCTATGTGAGAAACTGCCACTGCGAAAAATATGGAGGAATTGGCTAATCTGAAAGTTTTTAATTCAAACTCCTCGGTAATTCGAATTTTTTTCTAGTTCGTTAAATTTTCTATTAACATGATGTTAAAATATCGCCTAAAATTCGAATTTATTATGGTTAGTTCGAAGATAAAACTAACCATAATAAATTCAACGTTCGACAATTAACCTTAATCAATTTCGGTATTTTGAGTATACAATATACTTTGTTTTGGTATTTGGAAAGGGGGATTAATTCGGCCTCATACTGTTGCAATTGCAATGTCACCAAGAAATTTAAAAAGAAATCGAGACAAAATCTTAGAAATCTATATAAATAAAAGTAAAACGCTGAAATACTTCGTACGCTTCTTCAAATTTTAGCTGAAATAAAAAAGTGTAAAATATTGTTTTTATTTCAGAGCCCTTAATTCTTTATGTCCTTAAATAATTAAGGCCCTGAATTCACTCGAGGGCTTAACTGCGTTGAAAGGCATTCAATCAAAGAACAATAAAAAAAATTCTTATTACAAAAGCTTTGTATTGTGAATAACTGTTCATTTTGTTGTGCAGCTTTCAAAGTTTATAAAAATTACTTACTTATTCACCGAAACCATTATTTGAAATATTATAAAATGCTAAATTATAGTTATTAATATTTTATTTATTAAAATTACTTATTGGTTATATCTAATATTAAAAAGTAAGTGTTCACTGCCATTTTTAGATTAAAATTTGTCGTTTTCTTTTGCCTTAGTCATTTTTAGACACAGTTCTTCTAAATTTGAATTTTTGGATAAATAGAATTTTTATTGTGGCTCCATCAACTTCGAATTAACCAAGTGTCACTACATATAGAATGAAATAGATTCTAACATCACTATTATCAATAATCAGCCACAATTTACAATGAAAAAAGGATCAATGAATATTTGAAGTTACTGACAGCAGAATGATGTCCATTTTATATATTAGAAGCCTTTTTTTTCCCTCAGTATTTCCTGTATAAATAATGCATATGTAAACGTACCTTAAAGAACATTTAGTCCAACTGTGAAAATGTATCCTTTTAACTATAAACAAATCATTAAAATGAACTTGGTTATTATAAAAGCTAAAATTAACTTAACTCCTTAAATTTAGAGAAAAACAGCGTAAAATATTATATGACCTTCGTCAAAAATCCATTGGTTTTAATGGACTCAACTCGCATGATGTCACAGTTATAAAACAAACGCAACTGATTCTATTATTTTATATCAAACTGTATCTTAGGCTGTATTGTAATGTCATGCTCGTTTTCTTTTCGCAAAACTTTCGATGGCTTCCAAAATTAAATGGACTCGACATGTATCACACGAACATGAATTGACATCTTTTTAAATGATAGGTGAAAATGAAGTTCAAAATTAAATTCTAGTTCACATAGTTAACCCGGGAGGACGCGCGGGGGTCATTTTATGACCCCAAGCCCAAAAGCGCTCACATTACTCATTGCCTGTCACCCCTTTCCGTAGTAAGATCGTCCAAAAGCGCTCACATTACTCATTGCCTGCCACCCCTTTCCGTAGTAAGATCGTCCAAAAGTGCTCACATTATTCATTGCCTGCCACCCCTTTCCGTAGTAAGATCGTCCAAAAGCGCTATGTTCGGTGTTGGAAACGAACGTATACCTTTGTCAGTGCATTGAGAGATAGAATACTACTTCCGAATGTTTTTGTTTACTAATTACATTGATAATTTTTCTTTATATAAATAATGTAAACTTGTTAATAAACGTTCTGAAGATCTTGACTTTTTCAATGCATCTTAAGGTCAAACGTTTACAACTTTTAAACTCACAAATGATGGATGTGTTCTTTTATGTTGATGATTATATTGTTACGTGATGTGTAAATATTTTGCGAGTGTTCATTTTCCAGCAGTCAAGATATTTATATTTTTACAGTAGCGCATTGTCAAGCGGCACTGTGATTGAATTTTCTGTGTAGTGTGCATTTTGAAATAAATAAAGAAATAGATGTTTAGTCTATTTTAAATAATTCAAAAGCGCACGAGCATCACATATTACATTTTCAAATATTGTTGCATATTTAATTCATAGGTTAGTGATGGATACTGATAACTTGCTACTCGATTTTATGTGTTAATTTATCTTCCTACTTTGGTACAAACAATCAATCATACTTCTTTTTACAATGGCTTATTGTATTTTATTAAAATAGACGCAGCAATGGCATTAAGTTTGTTCGGAATAATTTGTTTATATGTTTATTTAAAGAGAATGCACACCAGAGAAACTTCAAATACAGCGTCGCATGTCACAAAATAAACATCAATCGAACAAAGAGTTGTAAACATTTAATCATAAAAACGTTAAAAAAAAATATTGAGAATTTAAATGTTGTTATCACTCAATCTTAAAAACAGGATTAAGAATTTAAAAGCTATAAATACGTAAATCTGAAACACGCTAAAGGACGTATTTTTCCTAAAAATATCAAAGTCTGCAGATAATAGCAAATAATTTATAAAACTTATAGAAAGAGAATTTCTTATTGTAATTTAATTTAACAAACACATCCTCAAATAAGTGCTTGTTTATAAAAGTTCTGGTCGGTACAGCAACACGAATAACTTAAAATGTGTCAACGAAATCAATCATATGACTGATGAGTATTGTTACGAAAGTCTTTCTGTGGGCAGGATAATGGAAAATGAAGGTTTATTTATAAATATGCAGGAAAACACGTAGCACAGGTACAGGAAACAATAGTTCTTGAACAGATTACCAATGTAAACAGACAACAATTCACAGGTAATAACAGTTCAGCACTTTGTTATCTAACAACACAAACAGTCAGCAAATAACTAGTAACGACAATAATTGCACTTTCAATAGCGCTCAGCTCACCAGCTTCCTAGCTCGCACTGCGGACGAACTCCAAAGACGTTCGCGCTCCAAGGCGATCCCAGTCGATCAACACACACCACGTCATCCAAGCACTCTCCTTATATAGTTTCCCCGGCAGGCCGTGACGTCACATGGAATGATCAAGTACATTCAAGCGTATCTTCTCTCCTAATAGAGATATCGAGAAGATTCCAGCACCTTTGAGATCCCATATTTCGTCGCCAAAGTCGCCAAATTTGTCGCCAAGGTCAGGGCACCAGACGTGGCTGCTGCTAGTCATTCCATACTTATCCCTGTAAAACTCTCTTCCCAACCATAAGACTCATATTGCTGGGAAGCGACTTTCCATGTTTGTAACAGTATATAAAAAAAAATAGCACTCAATCAATATCTCGTCAGGATTTCGAACTAAGAAAGTCAAAATAAAATCCGGATAAGATGAAGATATGTCCCCGAGAACAAAATTGATTACTTTTGAAAAATAAATAACGTATAATTTTAGTTTGTACTTTCTCTAGAATTTTGCTGTTATTTTTTAAAGTATGGTTTCTAAATAAGGCTACAATATTCAAGAATTGAACGGACAATACTGAAATATAAAGCTTTAGTTTTCTAGAAAAATCTTTAGTTTTACGTTCGAGAAATACAAATTTTTTTGTACCTTTTTACTTTCTCGTATACGAAGTATACAAAGAGGAAGTATTGTAATCGTCAAAAAATTCGAACTCGAGATTTTGACGAATCTCCACGTTTTAGACCTCCCTGAGTCCGAAAAACACAATTTTGGAGTTACGTCTGTCTGTGTGTCTGTATGTCTGTGAACACGATAACTCGAAAACTATTAGAGATACAGGAATGAAATTTGGTATGTGATCTTTACACATAATTTGTAGGTTTCTATCAAATTTTGGAGAAAATACGTGTACGGGAAGTTTGTCTGTCAGCGGTCATGTGAACACTATAACCCAAAAACTTGAATAGCTAGATGGATAAAATTCGGTACACAGTTTTATCGTCAGGAATGTAGGTCCGTATCGAAGTTTGGACCAAATTCGTCGAAGGGTTGATGGTCTGTCGATCTGTATAATCGCATACTTGTAAAAATTATATCTCCTAAACTCTTTGGCTTCGATAAAAAAAAAAATTTATGACGGTTGCTAACATTAATTATAGATCTGTGCCCAAATTTCGTTTCAATCCGTTAAAAAAAAGTTGTTCAAATTGCATATTTGGTTCAAAATGCACATTGCGACTGGCGAGCGTTTCGCTTATTTTATTCAAGTTAGTATAGTTGCCTTTTGACCTTGGCGGTCTGCGAAGGAAATTGTAGCGAGCCGCAAACACGCGCTTCGGAAATTATGGCAACCCCCAAAACGAAACTTCGTTCTGACATTCTCCAGATGGACGCCTGTGATCAACCAGAGGTATGGTGAAATCGTTTGTGATATCTATAGTAAGATTTCGTACTCAAAAACGTTAAAAAAAGTGTGGTACCTCAGTGCGCGTAAAAATTGCGAACATACGCAATTTTTTTATGCAAAATATTAAGTTTTGGGGAATTCATAAATTTTATATGTTTCATTGTAAATCACCATTCATAATTTTTTTCTCAAAATAACCAGGCCTTGGGTAAATACCCCAAGAATATTTACCTACCAACTGGGTGTTTACCCATCCCACATTACTGGTCGTATGCGATAAAGTTTCGGGGAGACTACTCCCGCTGGTTGAAACTATATCTTCAAATTTTTGTACGAAATCAAGTTTTATGTCAAAAATAACTCCTAGATTAGTTACTGAATAGAATTATTGATTTAAGATTGTGGCTCACGACCTTCATTGGGGTGGAAGAAATTGTGACCGGCCCCTCTTTCAAATTCCTCGACATCTTCAACCAAAAGTAATAGAGAAAATCAATTTGATTAAAATTTTTAATAGCTATTTTTAATTGAATCTCCTTTTCGTTTTAACTAGGTGATATACTGGTGTTTCTCGGGATGAAGACATTTTCATGACTTTTATTTCCTCCCGCTCTGCTGTGGTGTGGAAGTTTGAAGAGGGGGTGCCAGTTCAGGTGTCGTCCTCGTCATCTGACCATATTACAAAATGACGCAGTTCGACCCAAAATAGCCGTCGTGTTACTTCCGAGGTACCGGAATACCGTCAGATTTGAATCGCTAATAATTAAGAGCCTAATAATGCGAAAAGAATGGTTGACCCCCCACAACGGATAGATTATATCTGTAAGAGTTTGTCGCATAGTATTTGTTTTGTCTGCGACGTCATCGTACCAGTGTAGGCGCATGCGTGTGATAGTTTTGAATTAGTTTTATGTAAGGTTATAAATAAGTGTAGCGTGGAAACGCGTATAGCTAGGAGGTTGATTCAGGTGTCATTTTAAAGAGCTTGTGGAGTATTACCAGGACCCAAAGTGAGACAATGAAAATATTTATCAGAATATAAGTAAAAATCTGTATTAAATTGAAAACTTCAAACTCCGCATGTTTTTTGATTATAACATGCAGAGTTTTTTTTAATTGTACGAAACTAAGAGAATACTTGACAATACGTAAAAGAAACTTTGAAGTAAAATTTGAATATTACTGGAAATAGGAGCATTTGTAGCAAATAATGTTTTTCTGCGCATACGCGAAATGTAGTTCTATATACTCTCAACGGATGGCGCCATCAAAAGCTACTCTAAATAAAACATAAGACAGGCGCAGTTCGGGTCTGCGCCGTAGATTTTTCGTAAAAACGTCGGGATGGAATCATAAAACAAGTGTTTCGTATTAATATGTAATTTAATGATCAATCTCTTTAATACAATATTTATACAAAGTATTATAATGGTTACGGAATAGATAAATTACAAGTTTATCGCATGTAGCAAGGGCCTGTGGTAGCTTATGATTTATCTATTCTGTAACTATTATACTACTCAGAATAAATATTGTATTAAAGAGATTGAAAATTAAAGTACATATTAATACGAAACACTTGTTATATAATTTTATCCCGACGTTTTCACGAAAACTTTACTGCGCGGATCCGAACTGCCGCTTTCTTATGATTTTTTAAAATTCTGTTTAACTCTGATTAACTTTTGTTATCATGTAATGTGTTTCAAATTTCAGAAGTAAAAATCTTCACCATTTCACTTATATGACACATGAAACAAAACAAAAGCGATCTATTTTGAAGTGGTGAGATTTCCTCAGGAAAACACACACACAAACATTTTGATACAATATCTTTACAGCGTACAAACTATTTATGAATTTATATAGATAATTTGTATAGAATAATTAATGTGCCATTTTCTTTATATTTCTTCTTTAGGGTCGCAGAAACATTTTGTAATCGAAAGGAGTTATTCAGTTTTAAACGTTTAAGAAGTACAGCTTTAGACAATCTGCACCCTAACAATTTGGCCATCCAGACGAGAAAAGTGTGTCTTTTCGAAAGACAGCCACCTCACATTCGGAATCCACAGGTTGTTTGCTTTCTTCTCGCCTGTTTTCGGCGTGCCGTGTTTGCCCTTGCCAGCTCTGTTTGTCCAACGGATCGACGGATGGGCGCAGGTGTCGTAAACACCGAGTCACGTGTCACCCCCGCTTAGGTAATCCAATTAGGAATCTCTGAGTCTCTCAATGAAGTGCATTATTCAGGTCGACTCGGGTAATTTTTTTTTTTTATTTTCTGGTGTGCGAACGATAGAAAGTTTGTAAACGTCAAAAAACTAACCTCGGGATTTTTATGAATCTCCTTGTAAATGTTCCTCAGCCCGCATTTTTTTTTTTGAATTATGTCCATCTGTCAGCAGAATCGTCCCCTCGTAGCACATAGATATTGCACAATACAGAATGATATCGTATAATATTCGCAATATTGTATAATATTGTACAATATCATATAACATTATACAATATCGAACAGTATTGTACAACATCAAACAGTAATGCACAACATCGAACAGTATTGTACAATACCATATAATATTGTACAACATCGAACAGTATTGTGCAACATCGAACAGTATTGTACAATATCGAACAGTATTGTAAAATATCGAACAGTATTGAAAAATATCGAACAGTATTGTAAAATATCGAACAGTATTGTACAATATCATATAATATTGTGCAACATCGAACAGTATTGTACAATATCATATAATATTGTGCAACATAGAACAGTATTGTACAATATCATATAATATTGTACAACATCGAACAGTATTGTACAACATCGAACAGTATTGTACAATATCGAACAGTATTGTAAAATATCGAACAGTATTGTGCAATATCATATAATATTGTGCAACATCGAACAGTATTGTAGAACATCGAACAGTAGTGTACAACATCGAACAGTATTGTACAATATCATATAATATTGTGCAACATAGAACAATATTGTACAATATCATATAATATTGTGCAACATAGAACAGTATTGTAAAATATCGAACAGTATTGTACAATATCATATAATATTGTGCAACATAGAACAATATTGTACAATATCATATAATATTGTGCAACATAGAACAGTATTGTAAAATATCGAACAGTATTGTACAATATAGTACAGCATGTTGTGCGACATGGGATTTATCCAATGGGCTAATTGGGCTGTAGCCCAGGGGCATCATTGATCCAAAGACGCTGAAAACTTTAAAATACTAATAGAAATTCAAGATACTAATAGAAATTCAGGATACTAATAGAAATTCAAGATACTAATAGAAATTCAAGCGACCAGAGTAAAATTCGAATTACAAAACAATTCGAATTAAAGACGTTCGAAATAACTCCGCTATATTATTATAATTATTATATGTTATTACTCTGCTTAGCAGGAGTGGATAAAACTTTTCCTTTAATCAACATCTGTAAGACGCCCACGCAAGAACTTCTCTTCAAACACATCTTTGCGTATCATTTTTCAGTGCAATAAGTAGACGATATGGAAGAAAAGAAAGGACTCGGCATTTTAACTAGCCACAACGAACTAAAGTGTTCGTCCTATCTGAAATATTATCACAACACGAGCTCTTAGTAATAATAATTAGGTTAGTTATTTTTAAAAACACGCGGGACGATGCAGAAGCCGATGGCACTGCGAGAAGAATGAAATACGGCCGGAAGAAAAGATGCCCGCCGGAAACAACAGGCACTTAATTCGGCGCGTAAAGAGCGAGATGAATGGGAGGCTGACAAACAATTCTCCCGGGAAGGTCAACGTGTTTCCGCGCTCGAATCGGACGGGCACGCTTCTGCGAACGATTCCAATTAGAAGGATTTTTTCCCGCTCTATCAGTGTTTGCAGCGCAATTAAATTTAATAAGCTTTTATTCGAAATAATGAGTGTATATAATTTTACTTTTACTAAAATATAATCCTTCAATAGAAATGCGAAAAAATGAACGCAAAAGTTGAAAATAATTTTTCTGATTACAATGAAATGCATGGTTCGAAAAAATTGTGGTAACCTCACGTTACGTAGGGTTGTAACAAACCGATGAATGACGCAACTCGTGTTTCTACGCGTCTTGGGTTTACTTTCTATTAGAATTCGCCAACAATCAGAGAGAAGATTTTTTTTTTTTACTTCGTGTGCGCCAAATGTTTCGCACTCAAAGAAAAGAAATGAAGTTATGTAGATCGATGCTCTTTTTTTCTCTATTACATTGTTGATAATAATTGTAAGTTTTCACGGAATATATTACGGATTTATATTTCAGGAAATTAATGTCATTAAATCATTTTAAAAATGTAATTGTACATATGTATATAATAATTTGAATATGTGTTTTATATTGGAGAATTCAACAATTGAATTTGGTTTACTATACCTAACATGTCGTGTGTATTCGTGTCAGCCGTCACTAAAAAGTAGAAAAAAAAATAATAAATAAATAAATAATTCAGGTATAAGCTTTTATTCAAAAATCACTTTAAATGAGAAAATACGTTTCACATTATAATTTCGTCAAAATGAACTCAAAAGTAAAAAAAAATTCTGATTACAATGAAATGCATGGTTCGAATAAAAGCGTCTTTACACCAATCGGTATTTGGTCTTGATACCAAAATGATAGATCTGTATGATATTTCGCGTCCGACCGTCTGAATTGAAAGGAAGACTATGCACTGAATGACGTGCGCAGTCTTCAAAATGCACACTCTGTGCTCTTTATCACACTACCAAACAAAACAAAACCAAAAAATAACGCGCCATCTTTGAGTTATAGTATGAAACTATAACGCAAAGATGGATGGAAATTAGTAATAAGGAGGTCCTTAGAGTGACCACAAGCCCGCAGAAGACACTACTGAGAAAATAGCTCCTAGCCCTTGCCCTCAAGAACTTTTCTCAAATCAAGAACTGTCCGATCTTTTCAGACTCCTTAACGAATTAAAAGTGATCCTAAAAAAAAAAACACCTAACATCGAAGAAACACTCCAAAAAATAGAGAAAACCGAAGATCCCAATGATGAGTTTTGGATCCTCGCAGAAGATAAGAAAAATATCCCCGAGGCACTGGCTGACATGATGGCGAACTTACGCCATCAATATCTGATAATAAATCAATGTTGCCTTCTCTCTTTACCCCTTTTTCTTTTATTTCTTTATTTTCCCCGCCATTTCCTTACTTTCTTCTTAGTTGTTAATTTCTTCCTCTAAGAAATACTAACTTCTCCAGCAGCACAACGATACTGTACAATATTGTACGATATTGAACAATATTCACAATATCGCAGGCTTGGATTTCTTAAGCGTAGAACCAGAGAATTTTCCAGTGAACTTACCCTCAAGGTCTTGTATTGCGCTCATATTCGCTCCAATCTGGAATAATGCAGTATTATCTGGAATCCCAATTACCGAAACAAAATTGAAATTATTGAGCGAATACAGAACAACTTCTTGAGATATTTACTTTACAAAAGAAATGGATTTTACTTGCATGATATATCTTCGTCACTCCTACGTAATATTTTTAATATGCCTAGTTTATCCTCCAGACGAGATGTTTCTTGCGTTCTTTTCTTCTACAAAGTTATTAATGGTTCAATTGATTGTAATGATATAATGAGCTCAATAGATTTCGCTGTGCCCGACAGATTTTTAAGAAACCAGAGTTCCTTTCCAAATTTAGATTCAAAATTTAATTATATTAACAGGTTCTCGTTATATAGGTTTTATAAAATTTTTAACACGTTCTCTGATGAACTTGACATTTTTAATATGCTTGGTGCTTTTAAGTCGAAATGTTTGCATCTTTTAAATACATGATATGTTTTATTTTGCCTTTCTACAACATTTTAGATTTTTATGCTATTTGATTTTCCGTGTTCTTATGTTGTGTTTTCGGTTTTAATTATATATACGTTTGCATAAGTTTTAAGATTTTATGTATTCTCTGTGTTCTACTTTTTGCTTTCTAAGGCATATTCTTTTTTATTTTTTATTTACTCGTTGTGACTTTTGTTCTTTGTGTGTTTGTCAACACTCTGTAAATGAAGTTTTCTCTGTAGTGTGCTTTTCTTTAAATAAATAAATATTGTACAATATTGAACAATATCATATAATATTATATAATATCGTACAATATTATACAATATCGAGCAACATTGTGTGCTACCTGGGTTACTAATAACTTGTTAACAATTGTGTTAAAATTACCTGTGTTAAGTCAACCTATTTTAGTAAATAAAGGAATGGAGATTATAGACTACATGGCCCATGCTCTCCCTACAAATGTTCCGTAACTCAAATATCAACACCATCAGAAGGGGGAAGGACACTCCCATTGGTTTTCTTTTTCTCTGGTAGAGAGTTTGACGGTAAAGACGCATATTTTCAGACGTTTCCACAGTGCAGACTAAATAAAAAGAAACAAATCAAAACGGCATTCCTCCTCTGTCCACTCTCCAACGGAACATTCCTCCTGTCCTTCACTCACCTGACAACAAAGGGAGATAAAAAGCAAATCAAAAAGGATTCCCCCAGTCGCAAGCAAACACTGATTTCCGCACAATGGCCTGCTCGAATTTCTAGATAGGAAGTCCCTCTACAGGGTGCGTGTTCGTTAGGCCAGTATTGAAGGTGGGGAGGCGCCTTGATTAGGGGGGTGAGCGGCTCCTTTGAAGGAAGGTGAAAGATCAAGTGGCCCTTCCGTAATGACAAGGGGGTGTCGTGGGATGCGCGGGACTCAACAATCGTGCGAGGTGTAATTTTGCATAAGGAACCGGGGTTTCTTTAGGAGTCGACTTTCTCGTGTATTAACTCAATGATGGCGCTTGTCCTGAATCAAGACCTTAAAAGGCCTCAAAATCTGTTCATCGCAATGCTAAGCAGACGATGAATTGGTTAAGGGGAGGGGTCTCGAAACAATTTTGCGCCTCACGTTGTCAAAATCCGCCACTGTCATGCAGTCAGAAGCGTTCGAAAGAGTTGAGTGACTAAAGCTGCATTCCAACCAGAGTTGCCAGACCAAAATAGCAAATAAGGCCAAACCGTCTTTAAAATAAGGCCAAAAAGGACAAACCATCTTTAAAATAAGGCCAAAAAGACCAAACCGTCTTTAAAATAAGGCCAAAAAGGACACACCGTCTTTAAAATAAGGACAAAAAAGGACAAACCGTCTTTAAAATAAGGCCAAAAAAGGACAAACCGTCTTTAAAATAAGGCCAAAAAAGGCCAAATTTGAAAATTTCGTTAAAACGCACATTCCCTCCTTATTTTGTTACAAGAAAATGATTATCCTTCATGAAAAGGAATAACACTTGATTGACATATGTTCATAATAATGTTATATTAAATTAAAAATCAAATGAATGTTTTTTAAATATCTACATGCGCGACTTGCAAAAAAAAGAAAGAAAGAAAAAGGAATTCTGTTGTTGGTCCAGAATAAAATGTTCGAGCGAAATATATCAACTCTTGTTATCAACAACGTTCCATGTTATTTTTCAATATTCTAAAGTTTATTAGAAAAATATTAAATTATATACTAAGAATCGTTCTAAAAGTCATAAGGAAAAATAAAGCCACAAAAAGGCAAAAATTAATTTAAGGCCAAATGAAAATTCCTAAGGCCAAGGTCTTTTTAAAAAGGCCAAATTTCCAGAATTTGGCCTTAAAAAGGCCAATATGGCAACCCTGGTTCCAACGGCCTGTCTTTCTACAGATTTCGACCGCGGTTCGCGTTATTTCCTGTCGTTGGAAAGGGAAGAATCGATGCGGCTCGTGGGCTTGTAAGTGTATCTGTTGTTTCCCGCGTTGTGGCGGTAAATCGCTCGCACATCAAAGGACCAGACGACGCCATTGCATCCGTTCACTCGAGCGCTACTGAGATATTTGCAAAGCGCCGTGGGAACGGCACGTCTGTTCGAATTCCACCGACCACAGTCCACAAGTGCAAACCTCGAGCGACTCGAAGTTTGGCCACGCCACACGCCGTTGGAACAAGGCTTTAGGTTACCATACGTCCGGATTTCAAGGCCACGTCCAGTTTAGTGTCCAGATCTTCAAAATGTCCGGATTTACGTCTTTTATTGCGGCGAGAGAGATATTTGGTAGTAAGTGATGTGTGACGTGAAATGTGATGTATTCGAAAGCTGACGTCATTCTGTCAATGAAAGGAAATTCATTGTTTATACTGTTTACATCCATTGCTAATGAAAAAGTGAATGAGTCCTCTTGCCAAATCCCAGTTCAAACTTAAAATTAAAAGCTTTGACAGTTGTGTTTTAATTCTGCATTTCATTACTATAATTTTGAATTGCCAAACATAATAAAAATTGTAGTGCGTTCCGATAGTACAGTTGTCAAGGCATTGCGCTTGCAATTCAATGTTCCGGGGTTCGATCCCTGAGTGACAGACTTTTACCTTTCAGGGAATCTTAATTATTTAGGTTCACTTCAATTTTTCAGCCAGGGTTATAGGTGTTACGTGTAATGTTCGGAGACTGTGAACCCCGAGTTCGTGAGCTCCGTGAAACCCATTAATCGCTGGTGTGTAATAAAAGTTGTATCTTCTTTGCATTCTAACGTCTTAAATTTTTTCACTCCTTCAAACGCTGTGCTAGTGTTATGAGAGAGGGTCGAAAGCAGCATTTAGAATTTTATACTATACTTTGACCTCCTATGTCTGCTTCTTCTCAGTTCAAAGAATGACCGGTTCATCTTACTGAAGACCAGACCATTCATCTTACTAGACCAGACGTCCCGATTTTCGATTCCCCAGATTGCAAAAGCGTCCAAGATGAGTCCCGATTTTCACTAAAATATCCCCAAAATAGGAGTAAATGAAATCTTCTGGGAACAGTTTTTTATTTCTTGTGCGATTTTATTACTATTCCTTTAATGTAAAAATGCATGCTTATTTATATCTCATTTGTTATTATCTGTCTATATTTATGCATGTGAATAAGTAAATACGCATTGTTAAGGAGACGTGGAGCAAAATATGTTTTTTTAACATTTTATCTCCAAAAATATGCTTATATGTGACTAAAATGGCATTAAAACATGCATTGTTAAATTGAACTGGAGAAAAGTTCGAGAGTGCCGCTGTCTCGACACTCTGAAGAATTTTGCTCTTCGTCTGCGCCACGTCATAGCCATTGATGGCAAGCATATCGAACTGTCATAAACTAAATCCGAATATCTGTAGTTACTTTTAAAATTTGAATAAAATTTTTGAACTCGGTAGTTTTTGAAAATTTTATTTTTTATTTCATATAGCTCAATAATTGTCACCCTGTATGAGCATGCAGGTAGGGATTTAATTAAAAAAATATCTTTAACCGTCGCGTGACATGCTTATTGTCTCTGAGCATTAAGTACAGCATTATGGTCGAATTAAGTTCTTGGGATGTTTTTCCCTATTCTTTTGACAAAAGAAATATGTTCGAAGCTTTTCGATGGAGTCTACTGCGTCTTTAAAGGAAGGCGGAATAACTTCTTCATCATCGCTTAAATTACCACAAGACAATTTGCCTTCTATAAATTCATGAATAGTGAATAATTTCGAAGTCATGACTGTCTTTGTCACAGTTCACATACCAAGAAAGGAGGAATTTTTCCCATTTTAGAACGGAGGAAAATGACGTATAACCGCAGCTTTGTGTCGCATAAACGAAGTAATTTATCATTACAATGAGTACGAATGAATCGGGACTGTCATGAAAAGATGTATAAATGTAAACAACGTACCAATGAGAAACGTATGAACGGTGCTTTGCTGTAGTTGTTTTCTTTCGGAGTGTTATGAAACGACGTATAAATGTAAAAGATGTATAAATGAGAAACGTATAAACGGTGCTTTACTGTAGTTATCTTTCGGAGTGTGATGAAACGACGTATAAATGTAAAAGACGTATAAATGAGAAACGTATATACGATGCTTTACTGTAGTTGTTTTCTTTCGGAGTGTGATGAAACGACGTATAAATGAGAAACGTATAAACGGTACTTTACTGTAGTTGTTTTCTTTCGGAGTTTGATGAAACGACGTATAACTGTAAAAGACGTATAAATGAGAAACGTATAACCGTTCTTTACTTTAGTTTCATTTTGCCACACTTTCAGCAACTTGCATCAGAATTTCTAACACCTAACCGTGCTCCCCCCCCCCCTTCCGAGAAACACCTCACGAAAGGGAACCGACTTCACTACAGGTAGGGCAAACGATTCTTGATTGAGAAACCCGAAACTCTTCCGACTGAAGAACATAAAAAATAAAATTAAAAAAAAGCGGGGAAAAAACTGAAAGGCAGCGAGGGGTAAAAATGGAATAAAGGAGGAAAGTTAATCACTGGGAGAGACTTCGCCATCCTCTGTTGCCAAACTCGAGTTAAAAGATCTGTAAGACGATCTCTCCTGACCCTCAACCCTCCTCGATAATTGAGTTCGGGGCCTCGAAATTTATTCAAAAGAGGGTTCCGGCCCAAACTCTGGGTGTTCCACCGAAAAGGCGAAAGGGTTTCGCGGGCTTTGTGCCCCGGAGAGGGCCACTCAGAATGGAATTCTATTTTTTACCCGCGCTTTCATCCTTTTCATTCGGAAGAATCACGTGTGTGCAGAAGAAAGAACGCTGAAATTCTAAACCAAAAAATGGAACCAAAAGGAGAAATCGATTTTATTTATTTACTTTTTTCTTTTCGTAATAATAGAGATGGAAAGAGGAAGTGTTCTCTTAGGAAGCAAATATTCTATTCAAAGCTCAATTTCGAGAAAAATGTCTCTTACGATAACTCAGTGAGATAAGAACAAAAAATGGCGCATGTGTTTAATAATAAATCAAAGAAGTTTTATGCCGAAATCAGAAAAAAAGAGGGAACGCATGGGTCGATACAGGCGAAAATTTGGGCCGTTTTGCAGCCCCTTCACAAAATTCCACTTCATAAAAACGGCCCCTTCACAAAATTCAAATTCATGAAAACGGCCCCTTCACAATACTCAAATTCACGTAAAATATAGAAATATGACTGGTAAAATTGAAGGTTTCACATGATAAAAATTTTTTTTCACAAAAAAATGTTTATTTTTCACGAAGATAATATTGTTTCACAAAAACATTTTTAATTTTAACAAAAATATTTTTTTTCCACAAAAATAATTTTTTCCCCACAAAAATATTTTTATTTTTCACAAAAATATTTTTTTCCACAAAAATGGGCCCCTAAAAAAACACGGATTGACCCCTGGAGTGCTCAACTTTCAACTTTCTAATATACTAATACAATATAACGAATTTTCATAGCATACTATTGTTGCCTACTTATTATTCTGATCGTGGTTGAAGCAACAAAAAATGTTTGTTTAGGGTACAAAATAAAAAATTCTAATTCTAAATTTCAAATTACATTTTTTTTTAACCTTTTAGTGCAGAGGTACCACACCTGTGGTACGCGGACCCCTAAGGGTACGCGAAGGACTAGTTGGTGGTACGCGAAATCAAAGTTGTCAATGGCGGGAACAAGAAAACAAGAAATTTTAAAAATTACAGAATTTTGCTTCCTCAAGTTAATACTAGTTATTTAATAACTATACCACTTGAATAGTTTATTATTACGGAGTGTAATTTTTAGCTACCCTTATAAGTTAATGCGGAATTATTACAACACCGATTTCATTTGTTTTGGCATTAAACTAATACTATTTAAAAATGTAATAAAATGTAAAATAAAGAATAAGTCCAGAAAATATTATTAAATCGAGTCATTTGACTATTAATGTAATCTAAGCCCTTAATATCATTGAATAAAACTTCTGGGGTTAGTGGGGGGGGGGAATGACAGAAGGGGGGTACCCGAAAATATAAAAATTAATGGAGGGGTACGCGAGGGAATAAAGAGTGGGAACCCCTGAGTTAGGGGTACGCGGAAGCAATGTTGGTAATGGCGGAGAGCACAAAACATAAAGAGATTAAATTTTTTAAAAAGTTATCGAATTTTTTCCCACAAGTTCATATGAAAATTGCAGTGAATGAAGCGTATTAATAGCTCAATGTTAATTCAATTAGATATTTAATGTCTTTCACGAACACAAAACTTGTGGAAAGAACATACTCGTCTTAACAGCATATTAATAAAAAATATCTCAAGTATCAAGTATATTTTCAAGAAATATACAAGCTTGATGCTGCTCCGGACATGATGTTACATTTGTGTTCGTCTGAACCAAATTTTGTAAAATTCACTTCTGTGAAACAAGTTCAAGGATTGAGCTGAAAATATTCTCCATTTGTACAGGTGATAACACAATAAGTAACTGTTAGCTTTCAGTATAAGTTAATGTGAAATTATTACAATGCTGTTTCCATTTGCTTGGAGTTGCGACTAATACTGTTATTACAGTGTGACAATTATTAAGCTGTATGAAAAAAAAAAAAAAACTTGAAAACTTTTGAACCCTTGCGGCGAGATTCAGTTAAAACTTGGCGGTTGAATGCAGGGCCTGTTGGGATTTTTTTTGAGCATGCGCACTTTTATTGTTGTTGTTCATTTTTCGTTGAAAATGTCGAAATACAGCGTTTCTGAGCATATATCGAACATCACGGCCTACTATTCGAGCAATAACAGCCCCATTGCGGCTCAACGGAAATTTGCGACCGAGTACAAGCTGAAGACAACAGGTCCAAGTGTTATAACAATCAAAAATGTGATTGAAAAGTTCGAGAGAAATGGTAGTGACGATGTCTCGACACTTCAGCGATTTTTGCAGAACTTTGCTCTTCGTCTGTGTCACGCCATAGCCATTGATGGCAAGCATATCGATCATGTCATAAACTAAATCCGAATATCTGCAGTTACATTTAAAATTTGAATAAAATTTTTGAACTCAGTAGTTTTTGAAAAATTTATTTTTTATTTCATATAGCTCAATAATTGTCCCTTAGCATAATTGACATAAAGCAACATTTCGGAAAATGAGAGAAATTTGCAATTTATTCGAAAACTATAGTTCTCATTCAGTTATGGGGCATCGTAGAACATAAAATCGAGTATCATGCACATTTTACATCGAAGACTCGGTCACCATGGCAGTTAGGGGGGCGACTAGAAAGTGATCAAGACGGGAAGGGATTTCGACTCATCCCGTTTCATAGAAAGCTGACAACGCGATGAAACTTTCATCCATTATTATGTTTGATGTGCATAATATTTACATGCATTTTTGTAAAAATGGCACAAATATTCGAGAAGATATGAAGGTTTCTTTAAAAATCCTAAATCTTCTCGCATGTTTTTTGCTTATAACTTACAGAGTTCTCATTCAAATTATACGAAACATACAAAACACTCGACAATATGTTTCAGAAGTATTGCATTTAATTTGAAGTAAATACTTTGAATATTAGAGGAAATATAAGCACTTGTACTAAATACTATAAGATAACTCTTATTGAATATCTGTGCAAGAAGACTAAATTCACGCGTAAATGGAAAGTTAAAGAAATAAAATAAATTATTAAAACTTTGTATTTAAAAACATTTCACTGAACCCTTGTTGAAGTTCCCAGGCCAGAATTTCCTTTTAATTTGCTGCAGTTACTTTTATTTTGCTTTAATTTTATTCACTGAATGACCTACAAGAGGTTTAACAAAACACTGCGCAATTAATATGTTGAATGTGTTTTTCGTGAATCTGTTTTTTTTTCCCGTTAATGCGTGCTGTTTGTAAGAAAACGACTTGTTTTGGTTGGGTTGAAAAGGAAAAAAAGTGATATTAACAAACTATTTAATTTGTTAGTTATCGTAACATGTACTTTAAAAAAAAAAGACTTTGCACTCGTTATACAAAGAACTTTTATATACATTTCAAAAATATATCATACAATAATTGTAAGAAATTAAGAATGTCTGATTTTTCCGAACGTAGAAAATGTTTAGACGTTAAATGACCTTCTTTAAATATTTTAGAGTAAAAAGTCTGTAAAAGAAAAAAAAAGTGATTTTAACAAACTGTTTAATTTTTTAGTTATCGTAACATGTACTTTCTTTTCATCTCACTGGCTGCGTATTCAGTATCTAGATAAAATAAAAACATAAGACAGGCGCAGTTCGGGTCCGCGCCGTAGATTTTTCGTGAAAACGTCGGGATAAAATCATAAAACAAGTCTCTCGTATTAATATGTAATTTAATTATCAATCTCTTTAATACAATATTTACACAGAGTGGTATAATGGTTACAGAACAGATAAATCACAAGCTACCGCAGATAAGCTTGCTACATCGCATTGCTACATGCGATAAGCTTGTGATTTATCTATTCTGTAACCATTATACCACTTAGAGAGATTGATAATTAAATTACATATTAATACGAAATATTTGTTTTATGATTTTATCCTGACATTTTCACGAAAAATCTATGGTGCGGACCCGAACTGCGCCTTTCTTATATCTTAAGTAGAGTAGCTTCTGATGGCGCAATCTGTTGACATTATATTGCACTACATTTCGCCTATGCGCAGTAAAACATTATTTACTACAAATGCTCATATTTCCCGTAATATTCAAATTTTAATACATTGTTTCTTTTACGTATTGTCAAGTATTCTGTAAGTTTCGTACAATTCGAAAGAGAACTCTACATGTTATAATGAAAAAAAAAAAAAAAAACATGCAGAGTTTGAGATTTTCAATTTAATATCGACTTTTACTTATATTATGATAAAGATTTTTATTGTCTCACTTTGGATTCTAGTAATACTCCTCCAGGTCTTTAAAATGACATCAGAATCAACCTCCTAGCTAAACGTGTTTCCATGATACATTTATTTATATCCTTACATAAAACTAATTCATAACATTTACGCGCATGCGCCTGCACTGGTATGGTGACGTCACAGGCAAAACAAATACTATGCGACAAAATTACTCTTACAGATATGATCTATCTGTTATGGTGTCAACCATTCTTTTCGCATTATTGGTCTCGTAGTTATTAGCGATTCAAATCTGACGGTATTTTGCCACACAAGAAAGTTCGACCGACTATCACTGTAACGAGCGAAAAAACGTTCTCACGTCAAAATTTTCTACCCTCCCTTTTTTTCTTCTTTCCAAATTCAAATTTAGAAAAATCTAAACATTACCAACAAAATAATTTCCAGCTTGACATGATTGTTCTACCTTGAACCGCAGAAAAAGAGCAAGAGCAGAACAAACAATTTATAAAACAACCTCTCGTATTTCTCATCTTTACCGTAGAAACCTCGGCAGACGGTGTAAAAATAAATAAATAAATAAACTATTAAGGACGAAGAAAAGGACAACTATTAAAATTCGTCCCTAGACTTAAAAAATGATGATGTTCATTAATTCTGAAGATAAAGAATATCCAGTCGAATGCAAAAACCACGTTAATAACAAATTTGAGAAGGAAAATTGAAAAGAGGAATTAAATTTTAAATTAAAATTTTTCCTTTCTATATCTTTTTTTATTGTTGTTATTGTTGTCAGACTTTATAAACACTAAAGACAGAAAAAGTGTGAAACGACTTCTTCTCAAATCTTTTTATAATTAGAAAAGAAAGCCTCGAATGAAAATCTCTTTTTTATATAAAACAATATGAAATTTAAGGAAACTAAAACATGAGCTTACATGTAAAAGCAAACAGTTATCAAAAACATTATGTTAAACAGACAGAAAAAGTCAGAAAGCTTTAGATTTATAAAGTGAAAATAATGGAGAGAAAGTGAAATTAAGTGCAATAGTATTAAAAAAACACTCACAGTTGTGGTAAACATCCTTTGGACGGAAATAATTGTAAAGGGAGGAGATTTGAAATGTTCTAGGAAAGAAAATTAAAACTTCCATTCAAAACACTTTTTTAAAAACTACATTTCTTCTCAAAGTGCAATGTTTTAAAAATTCGGTAGGTTCCTTTTCAATCGTAAAAAATCTATAGGTAAATAACAGACGCTGTTTCGATATTGTAGATTTAGCTGAGCTTTATTTTTGTGAAGTATTTGAAAGAGAATGGTTTATAATTTCGCAAACTTTTTTAAAAAATAAATTGTTTATCACCAAAATAAACTAACACATCTATTGATCTGCCCCTTCTCAAAACAATGTAGGTGGTCTTCGACAAAGAAAATACGATTCAAAAATAAATTCCGTCGTTGAAAATGAAATTTAGACAATTCGAAAGGATGCACCACTGATTCTATTGGAAAAGACAAAAAGTAAAGATAAGTATTTTTTTTTTTGTGATTTTTATTGATTTTTCTCCTTCCATAAATCAATATACAGTGTAAGTAAACTAATTTGAAAAATTCGATGTATTCAGAATCTCAAATTATGAAAACCTGGTCTTAAAACATGTACAGCAAGGGAAAAAAGACTTATTTTATTATTTGGCGGTTTTATTAAATAATGTACAATTAACACATAAACAAAAAGTAGTTTTAATAAATAAAGTAATAATAATTATAATTAAAATTTTTCATATAATTTGTTTTTAGCTAGTTTTCAACTATGGAGATTAAAACTTTTCCAGGAAAGTAAGTAAAAAAGAAAGAAAGTAAAGTATATTTTTTTCAGTGATTTTTATCGTTTTTTCTCCTTCCATAAATCAATATACAGTGTAAGTAAACTAATTTGAAACATTCAAGGTATTCAGAATCTCAAATTATGAAAACCTGGTCTTAAAACAAGTACAGCAAGGAAAAAACGATAATCTTTAAACTAAAAATGGCAGTAAAGACTTATTTTATTATTTGGCGGTTTTATTAAATAATGTACAATCAACACATAAACAAAATGTAGTTTTAATAGATAAAGTAATAATAATTATAATTAAAATTTTTCATATAATTTGTTTTTAGCTAGTTTTCAACTATGGAGATTAAAACTTTTTCAGGAGGCACTTCCTTTCGGAGTTTTTTTTTTTTTTTTTAAATAAATATTGACTTTCTTTTTTAAATTAAAATTTGTATGTTAGTTTAGTTTTACTTTGAGGTTTTTTGTTGTTGTTGTTGTGGTTCCCCCACGCAGTGGTCCATATTTGTTGTCATAGTATTTCACATTGTTTGAAAATATGTCTGTTTCATGCGTTACATATATTATTATTTTTGAGGATTCCAATTCTATTGTGTTTTTGTTTTGAATTTTTGAATGCTTATACAATCTAAAAGTTTTTCTTTATACTCTTCCCCGCACCATAGCCTATGGGTGAGTGAATCGGCGTGTGTGACAAATAATTCTATACTTATAAAAGGCAATGTTTGTGTGTGTGTGCGTGTGTGCATGCGATGTTCAGACGAATCTATCGCACTTACAGCCTTGAAATTTGGTACACAGGCAGTCTTAATGGTGACTCAATGCACCTCGAAGCCGGAATTTTAAAATTTAATCTAGAAAATTTTTTCTTTAATGTTTTGCGTTGTTTTGGTTGATTTTTCGCACTAATTTCTAAATAGAATGGTTTTGAATAATTGTACGAAAAAAATAGATACACCATCGAAAAGAGCACACAATTCTCGTTCTAATGAAGTTAGTTTTGAATTTTCAAAGTAATTTACTGAATTTTGAGAATTTTTTAAAAAATAGTCAGTTTTGACATCGAACTTTTATTTCCGTTTTTAAATTTGCTTCATCCAACGTTCTAATAACACTATTATTTTCAATTTTTTTCAGCTTATAACTGCAACGGTTCTGACGGATTTAAAACAAGAACGGTTAAAATATCTTTTTCCGTTTTTTCTTAAGTAATTTTTTCCTGGTCAGTTGAAAGATATTTTTCCTCTAGCGAGGCTTTTTCCCGCGACACCTCTCCGGAACGTTACGGGCAATTTCATTGGCTGACGGGCCAGGGTGACGTCATAACCTTCAATTGAATGACTTCGATTACCATTTTCGGATTCGATTTAATATTTTGCTTGCTATATAATAATCATTTTATCGTTGCAATTTTTTTAATATTGTTTCGGATTAACGTACTCTGTATTGCTTTTCTACAGTTGAAATGTCATTATTGCGAAGAAAAATAAGCGGAAAAATCAATAATGTGCATCTTTTGTTTTGTTCTCAGAACTTTTTCATGTCATTGTGGGCGTTTTTTTTCACATATTTTTGAAATCTTGATTCCATGGGCAAGGCCGTGCGCGTACTACTAGTAAATATATAATTTGAATAATAATTTCAATAAATGAGCAAGTACTTTTTATCAAGAAATAATATTCAGCACCTCGAATGCCGTTAAAATAAGGAGTGACTGTCTAAAAAGTTGGGGTCCAAATGACCCCTGGGCAGGTTCAGATTTTCCATAAGGCCAACCTAGGCCATGACCTACGGCGCATATACAGAAGAAATAACCACCAAATATTTAGAAACTTTCAGTGTTATTTTGAAAAGGCTATATAAAATGATGTTTTTGGAACTTACATCCGTTACATTAAATATGTTGAGGGATTTATTTATTGTCAATTGTGTCCCCTTGGCTTCTTTGCATTGAAATAGATTTAATAAAATCTGTCCACTTCAATGATTCGTTAAGCCTGAGCCTTTAAGTCTATATAGTAGGTATTTATAGTAGGTATTTCAGAAGATTTCAAGAAATTTGATCGAGTATTTTTGCAGGTGTTAATGTTATGTTGTTTCATAAGTAGTGTAATTTTGTATAAAGAAATTTAATGTGTTTCGAAGATTCTAAAGATTGTATTAAGTGTATCAAAAATAAACTATTGTATATTAACCCTCTGACTACTAAGAGTTCTCAAAATCTGAATACAGTTGTATATGGAGGTTTGCTTACTAATTGATCTGTGAAATGGATTCGTCCGCCCCGTTCCCCCCTTTTCTCCTCACTACGGGTGGTGGAAGATACGAATGGCAGCCCTTTCATCTCTTATCTCTCCCTTAAGGGTCCCTTTAATGACAACTCGCCCAACAGCCTTCTCCCCCTTTTCGGAACAGCAACCGCCCGAAATCCGCTCCACTAGTATAGAAGTTGCATGGCCGGTTATGGGCGGTTTAGGAGCCAGAGTGTTAAATTGAAAATTATATATTAACTTTTTTTAAGACGGGCACAGAATAATCCGGCCGTGCCCTAAGGTCGTGTTAATGTTCCGAAAATGGGCGCGTGCGTCTGAAGGGTTAAAGAGCATGAGAATTCTTGCACGTAATGGCTGTCTGATCTCCAGGTTGTTTTCTTCTTACTCGAAGAGCCATGGAGTATTGATGAATATCCCTGTCATGCTTTCAATACCCATTAGGTATCACGGATGTTTTTCTCCGCCACTTTAGAGACAATTGGGGTGAATTTATGGGAGGCCATTAGAAGGATCTTAGCCTAACACCAGGAGGTCCTCTGCGCACTTCATCTCACCATCGCGCCTTTTTAGGTAGGGTTACAATACGTCCGGACAGTGGCGAATCCGGGGGAGGGGTTGCTATCGGGCTGCAGCCCCCCCAGAGCTAAAACAAAATTCTTCATTTTATTTAAAATCACTACAACTGTTTGTTCTTAATTTTCATTAAAGAAATAATAATAAAATCGGGACAACATTGCTTTCTGGCTTGCCAGGCTCGAAAATTTCCCTACTTTTTTAGACATCCCTCTTGTACTTGTAGCGTTGACGCGGTCGAAAACATTTTTTGGCCAGTTATTTCATTGCATTTTTTATTAAATTATCGAAAGTATTGTATTGTTCTTTATGATTCTTATTGTCAGGTGAGGAAAGTCTGTAAAGTTAAAGTGTTTTGCTTTGCATAAGCCATGAGGTTTGACATCCGTCACTACGATACGAAATTTTTATGACCTCCCCCCCCCCCCCCCGACCCGAATCCTGGATTCGCCACTGCATCCGGATTTCGTCCAGACAGTCCGGATTTCAAATTAACCTCCACTCTAGTGTCCGGATCCTCAAAATGTCCGAATATACGCCAGTGAATGCGGCGAGAGCAGGGCCATCTTATCCATTGAGCTGTCTTATCCATTTGCTTCAAATGAATCCAAATAAATTTGAATCACGGATGATACATTATGGTAATGGACGAATTTTCTGTTTGGTTTATTTGGGGTAATGTAGAACTGCCGCTACACCGATTTCCGACAGTGGGAATCCTCAAAATCTCAGCACTCTGTTTGAAGACGTAAATTAATGTTTAAAGTAGAGTTTTTTAAGGTTATAGCTTAAGGATACTTTGGAAATATTAAATTTGATGTCCCTATTGATGTAGCTCTCAATGTTTACTTAAAATAAGAACCTCATTTTGTGGAAAAGGTGCCATAATTGTTCGTTATCACTCTTCTTGGCGACTTCATAAGGCGTGTTTGGCGGTTAAATTTCTAAACAAACGATTTAGATAATCACTGACGGTTACATTTTTATCCAAATGATTTAGGTAATTACAATTGTTCCATTTGGAATTTAACCCTTTTAAGAGCATTTGAGAGTTTAGCTAGTTTAAATAAAAAGAATTAAACGTACTTAAACAACACAGAATTCAACACTTTGTATCGTAAAGTAAGAACTGGTTCGAACTTGGCGCTCGATACAGTATCCAAACGGATTTGGCGATTGCTTTAATAGGACGGTTACCGGAAAAGGGGATGTGAATCCAAAACAAACAAAACAGAAAACTCGTCCATAGGAAATTCAAGGAATCTGAGGGAAATTCGAAATAAAGTTCAAATTAGTCAAGTTCCACCGCGTATCAGATTTTTTACGGTAAGAAATTGGCTGTTATTCAACAAAAATGACGATCACTCGACATGACCTTCCCTGTGACCTCATCCAATTCTTATCACACTTGGAGGTATTTTCAGAAAAATCACGTAAGTCCGCTGCACAATGGAGAGGATTTCTGTTTAAAAGTTACGTGAGGTGCCATAAAAGAGGCCGAGCGCCCATAAAAGTTTTAATGCAACATCAATGCGTGAAATCACTAACCTTGATTAGCGTGTTAAATGAGTAAGGTAACTCAGTTGGATATCTAAGCAAGAACGTTCGATTTTAATTTTGTCATAAAAGAATCGCTAGAAGCATTTCAATGTAGATAGATTGTAAGGTACTGATATAAGATTTTAGTGCTTTAGAAGGAGGTGGAAGTCATTCACCGAAAGTCCAATTAGACTAAGACCACGAGTGCGAACATTCGGTATTGTGGAACTTGCGCACAGTCGCATTTGCGATAAGTCATTAAGTAATGTTCTTTGCGCACAAGCGTTAGAAAGGTTGCAGTATTGTAAACTTTATCGATGTCTATACGATTTGGCTTGGCGTTGGCGCATTGAAAACCTTTGACATACGGCTATCAATCAATGCCAGTAGGAGAATGGCACTTCGTGTCCCTGATCACACAACGATGCTTCCCTGGGAAAATGCTAAGGACCTCGATAATTGTTGTTTTCAAACATAAGACTAATGCAGATATAATTTAAATTAAACAATAAATAATCCATATAAATTAATCGTTATGTTAATAAATTGAAGATACATGAATAATGTAATTATCAATTTCCCTTGGGAAAGTGGTGATTATCTCATAGGAAAGAACCCCCACCCATCAATCACTCTCTTAAGTATGCATTCCCTATTGCCCCTCTAGCTGTTCGCCAAGTTTTCTTGTCAAAGGCAATTAGGATCCAGTAAACCTACAATGTGTGCGCAAATTCCACTAGTTAATGATGTGCGGAAAAGCGCCTGTGCGCATCGGACACAGAACCGAACATTCAGTTACCATTCATGGCAAAATAAAAACAAGACAACATCTGTTAGGACAACTAGATCACCACCAGAATTGAAAATTGACCCAAGAAGGCATCTAAATCCTTTCATCATTCATGGTATGGTTACATGCCATCAATAATTCAAAAGACTTAAAAGTTAAATTGATTTAAGGCCGAAAAGGTCGAGAAAAGAATATTTTCCTGGAAAACTGGTCACCATTTGTGTTATACGATGCGAACACCTGAACATCTAAGCAGTAACTGCTACTAAGGTAAGGAACTGGTCAACAATTTACTACCTTACATCACTGAAGAACGCCGCCTTATAAGAATGCAGACTTTCTCCTGCAACTCTGTATGAAGATCAAATTCTAAAATTCATTGCCCTAGCTAATTGTGTTTATGAGTTCTCGCGTTCGCATAAACACGAGAAAACAAAACAGTCGACCCCTGATGGATTTGGATGATTATTTAATACAGATCCACAATTCCGGTGGTGAAACATATTTCAAATTTAATTTCTTTAGCTCAATGCGTTTTTACCTTCTCGTGTACGAAGTCTACAAAGAGAAAGTATTGCAATCGTCAAAAAATTCGAACTCGAGATTTTGAAGAATCTCCACGTTTTAGACCTCCCTGAGTCCGAAGAACACAATTTTGGAATTATGTCTGTATGTCTGTGAACACGATAACTCGAAAACTATTAAAGTTACGGGGATGAAATTTGGAATGTGATCTTTACACATAATGTGTAGGTTTCTATCAAATTTTGGACAAAATCCGTCCACGGGAAGTCTGTCTCTCCGCGTTCATGTGAACTCTATAACTCAAAAACTTGAATAGCTAGATGGATAAAATTTGGTACATATTTCTTTCATTAGAAATGTAGGTCTGTATAAAATTTTGGGCCAAATCCGTCAAAGGGTTGACTGCCAGTAGGGCTGTATAATCGCTTACTGGTAAAAATTATATCTTCTAAACCCTTTGGCTTAGATAAATAAAAATTGGTATGTCCGTTTCTAACATTAATTATATATCTGTGCCCAAATTTCGTTTCAATCGGTTAAAAAAAAGGCGTTCAATTTGCATATTCAATTTTTTACTTGCGTACTGGGAGCAAAATATCTGCGCATGCGCAAGCTATTAAGCGACAGCGAACGAGGTCATTTTCTCCTGTTTTGTTTTCGCTCGCGCACGATCTCCCATTAGCGGAGCTTGCTAGAGTGTGATAGAAAATAAATATTGCTGAAGTTTTAATATAAACGCATCTCGTTGAATTTGATTCTTCACCTAAATATTTTACAATCACTATAATCTACAATGAAAAGGCTTCTGGTAGTCATTGCATTCTGGGTTACAGTAGGTTCGAATTTTTTATCAACGCAGGGGGAGGGGAAATGACAAATTTTTGAGAAGTAGACGAGAAAGTTTAGGGGAGGCCACTCCCGATGGTTGAGTTATCATGTTCTCATGCACAAGAACGTACAAACAGACTTTCCGTAGACGGATTTTTTGTCCAAAATTTGATATAAATCTGCGATTTTTTTGTCAAGACCACGCATTTATTTATTATCCACGTCAGCCCAATCACTCATAAGGTATGGAGCCTTTTAAAGGTCAGCGGTAAAGAACACATTTAAATTTTCACACGTCTGGCTGTCAGTGGCGTAGTGAATGGGGGCAAGCAGGTATAGATGCCCCTGGCATACCAAATTTCATCCCCGTAGCTCTAA
>BGPR01019899.1:0-28557 GCA_013235015.1 Araneus ventricosus
CTTTGTTACTCGCGATACTCTTTTGTTTCTCGAAGTTACTCGCGGATACTCTTCTTTCTCGAAGTTACTCTCAATTCTCTTTTGTTTCTCGAAGTTACTCTCAATTCCCTTTTGTTTCTCTGAAATACTAATGTATGGAAAATTGGCGAAATAAAATGAAACTAAGGTTACAATGAAAATCGTTTTATTTCTTAATAAAATATATTACAATGACAATTCTTTTGTTTTGAATTCTTCAATCGTGCGTGGATATGTTACAATTCCTTGTAGGATCGGTCGATGATGTGAAAAGTAACATACATAATTTAATAATTCGGGTCTAATGTTTCTTGTAAAAGTTGAATCAATATATGAATTCCTCAGAGTACTAGGATAATTAGTTGGCACCGTGTTCAAATCAAAATGCTTCTTCATGAAGCCGAACGCTTTCTCATTCCTTTTGACATCTACTTTAAAGTCACCCATAACAATAATTGGAAGATCTTTATCTATATGAAACTCTCCATCGATCAGCAAACTTGTCTCTGAATATTTTATAAGTGCGCTGAATAAGAACATTTTGCATCTACTCCCGGATGAATGTAAACAGAAGATAGTATACAATGCGGCTGACCATTAATTGTAATATCGGGCATATAAATATCTCCAGCGCCGATGTCTTGTAATCGACGTTTATTATGCACAGTAAAATGTATAGGATGCATGTGACGTCACCAATTCATGCTTATTTTTGCCCAACTTTGCGACTCAATAGTCGTTGAACTACAATTCCGATTTTCAAAATTTTTTTGTAATTTCTGTTATTACCCTTTATCTCTAAAATAAGACATTAGTTATGTTTTTAACATATGTAGTTACCGAAATATAGAGGATCGCGTCACCAATCCATGCGTATTTTTGCCTAAATTTGCGACTCAGTAGTCGCTGAACTACAATTCCGATTTTCAATTTCTTTTTTGTAACTTCTGTTGTTACCCTTTATCTCTAAAATAAGATATTAGTTATGTTTTTAACATATGTAGTTACCGAGATATAGAGGATCTGCCATACTACGTTTTTTGTGGCGTTTTGGCGTGTGAATCAAATTCCTTCCTGAGACCCCAATGGGAGGAACGTAGTCCTACGTTAAAAGAAAGAAAACGAAGAACATATCTTAATTCAATCCGATGAATCAACATAAAATAAAAAAAAGAAAGGAAGCTGCTAAACTCGGCGAAAAAAATAAACAGTCAAATAGCAATAATGTCCATTTATCCCCTGTAGATGCTAATTTTTAGACGTAAACACACCGCTTGAATCTCCTTGGCACGTAGCCAAACCACAAATCACGTGAGCGTTACAGAAAGATTTGAGCTATTATAATGTAAATAAAATTATTTTCCTGCATGTCTGATCTTGCCGCCCCTTCCATCACCCTCTTTAGCTGCGCCATTGCGATGCCGTCAATACAAATGCAAACTATCGAATGCATGAAATTTATTAGATACTTAGCCATAGAAAACAATAGCAAATTATTCTTTTTAGGCACAATGCACTTGTTATTTCTTTAGTTTCTAGAGGGAATTCTGGTACAAGACTTTACCACCGTACGCATCATTTTTAAAGAAAAATCTTGAGGGTGAAACTGAAAAAAGTGTTTTTTCACATTCTATAACTTGTATTTGTATTGATGATTTATACTCATCTGTTCTGGCTCTGTACTGAGTACAAACACTGTACGCCCACGACCGCTGTAAAGTTTAATATAGGACTCAAATATTGCATCTTAGCATACAGCAACTATTGATAGAACTTTTATTTCAATTCATTCAAAGCTATGGAAAAAAATGGGCATAATATATTTGTGAACTATAGCTTCACGAAAACGCATATTCACTTCATAATGCTTTGGCATCTGCACGTCACGTGGCACGTGGACATAAATACATTCTTTTGTTGTGGCGTTCGTATAAAACCGCATTACGTCAGAGCAGTGGCGAATCTACGATTCGGGTCTGGGGGGGTGGGGCTGAGGTCATAAAAACTTTGTATCGTCGTGACGAATGTCAAACCTCAAGGCTAAAGTAAACCAAAACTCTTTAACTTTACAGACTTTACTCACCTGACAATAAGAATCATAAAAAACAATACAATAATTTCTATAATCTAATAAAAATTACAATGAAATAACTAGCCAAAAAGTGTCTTTGACCGCGTCAAAGCTACAAGTACGAGTAGAATGACTACAAAATTAGGAAAATTTTCGAGCCTCTCAAGCCAGGAAGCAATGTTGAAATGTTTTTATTATTTTTTTAAAGAGGGAAATAAAGAAAAAAACAGTTGTAATGATATTCAATAAAACCCACCCCCCCGCCCGGCCCCGGGGGGGGGGGGCTGTAGCCAGATAGATCCCTCCCCCTGGATTCGCCACTGCGTCAGAGCAGGTATTCTTCAGCCTCACGCAGTGAAAGGGACATTCACATTAGAAATATAATAATTTTTAAACACATTTAAAATAATAATTTTACTGTTTGAGACAGGAACACAGACACCAGATTATATCTTTCACTGCGCTGGGCAGAAAGGTGTCTGCTCAAATGTCGCAGAAAAAGGGTTTAGTTAGTCATCTGAAGGGATATCTCTGTTGTTGTTGTTTCTTATTCCACTTGTTCTAGTCCTCAGCTAGTCCAAGTCCAAGAGTCCGCTCGCCCACAGAAAATCCCGAACCAGCGCAGGACTTTCAAAGAGGTTCCTCTTCTCCATCTCCATACATGAGAGCAGATGGTCTGGAGTAGATTGGTGTGTTTTGCACTTGAGGCACACTGGAAAAACATTTTGTCCCTGTGCATATGAAAGTGTGCGAGTATGTTCGCTAATAAATCTTGTTGTGGTGGTCTGCAATTTTGTATCGCCCTTCAGCTCTAGGACAGCCCCAGGATGTTTTTGTTGGTACCAGTCATGAATAGATGGGATCCTCCAGGTCCTGTTGCTATCGGCCCTGACTTCTGAGGAAATTTCACTAAAGGTAAGTAGACATCTATTGTCTAGCGGTTCAGCAGAGCCCTCCTTGGCCAAGTCAATAAAGAAGAGATCTATATGGGAGGGGATCCACTGCAAATGAAGGACATCTCTGTTATGTCACGTACCTTAAGACACAGTGCAGACATCCAATTTTAAATGGACAAGTAATTAGCGGCTAAAATGCCAAAAATGTAATTAGCGCTCATTTTCCGCAGCACTTTCTCCGGGAAACCGAAATAGAACCGGACATTCAATCCGTCGCTACAGAGTTTGTGTGCACTACCCAACTTCCATCAACGTACTTGAGGCCGCTAATCGTCTCTGTAGCATTTTAGCCCTAATTACTTATCCAGTTAAAATCGGATGTGACATAACGGAGATGACTAACTAAAGTCTTGTACCCACCGCGCGTAGCTTGGTAAATCTCTCGGCAGTGGGGAATAACGCGACTCGCGGACGGAGCTCGTGGGAAGAGAGTTGTAGGAATGCGGCTTAAACCCTTTTCCTGTGACATTCGTCACATTCCTTCAACACAGCGCGGTGAAAGAGATTTCCTGGCGTCTGTGTACTTGCCTCATACGGTAAAACTTTTCACTAACAATACAACGGCCACACAATGTGTGAGGTGGGGTCGAGATAAGAATGAGGACAACTGCTCCTCCAGCGTCAGTGACGGCGAGTCGGGGGGAGCGACCGCCCCCTACTTTTTACCGGAAAAATAAAATTTGTTTTATTTTAGCTGCCTAAAACTAGGAATTATAAAAAACCAATAGTGTCCGGGAAAGCTAGCTAATTTTGTAACTAAATTTTTAAATTTTGTTGTCTACTCCCTATGTTCCCGGGCAATTTTAGAGGTGTATAAATTTTTTGTCCTCTCACTTTTTCCATCTAATCGCATTGTCCAGCGTCGCTTTGTCAGACCTTTCCAGCGTTTTCTGAACCACATTATTACCATCATTTTTTTTAGATACAGAATATTCAACCTTATTTTTTTTTAGATACAGAATATTAAACCTTAATTTTTTTAGATACAAAATATTGAACCTTAATTTTTTTTTAGATACAGAATATTAAACATTAATTTTTTTTTATGATACAGAATATTAAACATTAAATTTTTTAGATACAGAATATTAAACCTTATATTTTTTAGATACAGAATATTAAACCTTAAATTTTTTTAGATACAGAATATTAAACCTTAATTTTTTTAGATGCGGAATATTAAACCTTAATTTTTTAGATGCAAAATATTAAACCTTAAATTTTTTAGATGCAGAATATTAAACCTTAAATTTTTTAGATATAGAATATTAAACCTTAATTTTTTTAGATGCAGAATATTAAACCAATGATATTTCCTAATCCGAATGGAGATGGAAATCTCCCAATATTTCAAATTGCCGCTTCTTTTTTAATTTTGCTCCAGTTTGTTTGAAATGAGATTAAATTTTTGAAATTTCAGAGAAAAGATCTAAGAAATATATATGTATCTTTCCTTCTGACGAGCTAATTCATATGAAATTTTGTTCAATTTTATTTGAGAGAAATGTTAACTTTTTTGTTTAACATTTCCTAAGTTTGATCGATGCCAGACAGAAAAGGGTAGTAATTGCCTCCCTAAAAGGGGATTTGCCAATTTTAAAACTTTTGTTAGAGATTGCCCGAGAGAAATTATGTATTCCAAAATTCCGCAATCTCAATTGACGGGTGCAACTTTTTTTGCACCACCAATTACTCAGCATCTACTTACCAACTATCTCAAATTGCTGCTCAACGTTTTTAATTAGTCAATATGGAATTCCAAATTTCATGGAATAGAGGGAAGTTGCCTTCCCCTCCGTTTCCATTTCCACCACAGCTCCGAAATCTGTCGATTCTTTTCGAGATTTCAGGATTTCTTGAGCAAATTGAACTTTTCTAATTTAGTAGACAGGAAAGAAAAGGTAAAGAGGGAGAATTACTTGCTCCCTCAGTATATGAATCTGTCTCGAGACTACATTTAGCAGCTTCATTAATTCTAGAGAACTTCGATAACAATGTGAAATTATTATTTTACTTATCTATTATTCTATGTTCATATTATTTTGCCCAAACATTATTCTATTATTACTTATTCAAGATCTATATATATAAAACGCTAATGTACGCGACACAGAAAAGAGGTTAATTTATCTTTTTCCATTGGCAACGATAGGTTTGTTTACAAAATAAAACCGGTAGCTTCCTCCATGTTAGACTTAATTTCATAGGCAAAGCTTGCTGCTATATTCGTTCGGGTGTAAAACAACTTCTAAAAAAACGAGTTTAATAAATCGCAAAATAAGCAGTGCTGGAACGCTCTAACCTGGGTGACAAAAATCGCACTGTTATAAGGTTGTTATCCCTTTTTTTTTCTTATTTATTTCTCGTGGGAAAAAAAAGGCTCCACTACACCCCTGCTCGGGTTATGATTTCATTCTTTTTTTGCCTCTATTTCAAAATTTGCTTTAAAAGTGGCATAAATTATCTGAAAATTTATCTTCATTGTACCTCTACGTCTGAAGTTTTGTCTGCACTGATGACCAAGGCATCTCTTTTCACTTTTTTTCTTATTTAGTTCTTTTGGGGAAAAAAGCAGTGCCGGAACGCCGTTGCGGCGCGTTCCGTCTCCACTACATCCGTTCTCGGGTTATGGTTTCAGTTTTTTTGCCTCTATTTCAAAATTTGCATTAAAAAGTGACATAAATCATCTGAAAATTTATCTTCATTGTACCTCTGCGTTTGAAGTTGTCTGTATTGATGACCAAGGCATCTCTTTCCACTCACCCGCCCCCAACCCCGTCGTTACGCCACTGCATTTCAACATACTTTTTTTTTGAAGGAGCTAAAAAGAAGAAAAAAACCTTATATTCAGTATTTTTAAAGCACGACAAACAGAGATGGCGCCAGAGGGGTGCCCAAAACCCCCCCCCCCCCGGTCGGGACAAATTATGTACCCCGTTCACGCAACGGGCTATTCAGTTAGCAGATAAATAAAGATCTGGCGAAAAATTGAGAGGGTCATCATTACGCCCCTCACCCGTATAGCAAGTCGTGACCCTCCTGTCGGGAAGAGAGTGGCATACCGGTAGGGCAGACTCTAACGGTACTCTTGACGTCAAATTAGGGGTGTAGTGGAGCCGGAACGCACAGGAGCGGAGTTCCGGCACTGCTTTTGTTCCAGAAATAAATTTTTTTTAATGTAACAGTGTCTCCTTAAAACATTGCGATCTTTGACTAATTCTTACCCTCAAAAATATGATGGATATTTCAAATTAATAGAAGTACTAAGTTACTGGCAAGTGGTGGCAGGAAGGGATTAAAAGTATTAAGGTTGCAAATATTTAATTGTATTTTATGTTTTGATTATGAAAACTCATGATATTTTCTGTGTTACATATTAATTCTACTTTGATATTACTTAATTTTAGTACAAATCTACATAATTTTTTAAAATTATTCTGTAACATCTTCATTATATTCAAGATCATACAAAGAAAGCCAAAAAATAATAATAATAATAATAAATAAACTCGGAGGTAATCGAATAAAACCAAAAACAAACAAGGAATCCATTCTAATCCATTTTTTCAAGGGCTAAAAACTTTATTCGAATTGGATTCAAAATAATAATTGGGAAATTTTTCAGTAAGAAGCTAGCATTACGCCAAACATAGCTTCTCTTAGCCCGAAATTTCCCAAACAAAGGACAAAGGAGATCTGTATATCAAAAAGCATATTTTCAAAAGAAAGAGGAAAAACACACACATTAAAACGCTAATAAGATTGATTAAAATTATATTCACGTTTTAAACTACAGTACACAGTTTGTTTGATCAGAAACAAAATAATGTAAAATTATGATTAGATTCAATACTTAGATAAAATAATTATGCGTTTGAAATGTAAAAAATATTTTATTGTGAAGTGATCCTCTCCCCGCAATCACCTTCTCCATCTGCCCCTCTCCCTCTAAAACAGGGTTGCCAGATCAAAATCGCAAAATAAGGCCAAACACTCTTAAAAATAAGGCCAAACTTGACAAATTGATTGAAAACGTCATTTGCTATTAGAAAAACAGCTATCCTTCATAAAAACGAATCCCACTTGATAGGCATATGTTCAATGTTCTATTGTTAAACTAAAATTTATGTGAAAGAAATTTCAAACATCCTTGTTCTATTCAGGAGCTATTTCGTTTGAAAGCTCGTTATATATCATTTGAAATGTTAATGTCAAAAATTTGTTAAAAAACAATAGAACAAGTAATAAAAAATTATTCTAAAAGTCATTAAGGAAAATAAAGCCAAAAAAAGGCCAAAATTAATTTAAGGCCAAACGAAAATTCCTAAGGCCAAGGGCTTTGATAAAAGGCCAAATTTTCATAATTTGGCCTTAAGAAGGCCAATATGGCAACCCTGCTCCAAACAATATCATCCAGGTCAGAGCGTTCCGGCACTGCTTAATTTACGACTGCACCACTGCGTCAAATCCTTGCGTTGCGATACCGAATTAAATGCATGAATTTGAAAGTTCCTTCGGAAATGTTTCCTTAAATGAATTGATTATCTCTTTACTATTGCAGAATAGAATCTACAACCGAAAAGGATGAGAAAAAAATACTTGACTTCTGAGCATTTAATACTGAAAGTTAGTTACTTTAACATTTGTGTTCTTAATTGATTGAGGAAGGTTTAAACAATATTTCGTCCGCAGAACAAGGGGTCTATTCTGGTACCCCCGGTTGGATTGGGAGACGTCACTTTTCCCGTTGTTAACGTGCGGAAAAAGTGACATCTCCCAACCCAACCGGGGGTACCAGAATAGCGGCGTAAAGGGGATGATTGCTCGCGCTGGCGAAGAATAATCAAACTAGTGAATGGTCCATTTAAATTTGGAGGGAGAAGTTCTGAAGTTGTATTTTATAAAGATAAGTAAGTGTCTGGAGACGAAGCTCAATCCATATAATTGATAACTTGTTAATTATTTAGTGTTTTTCCTAGCGCATTTTGGCTGACTTGGCTTTTGATCCTAATTTACAAATTCTTCTATCTAGTTACTGTCCTACCGCCACGAGAAAAACTCACCAGACATGCCGGTGGCGGTCGCTATGGGAACGGTATATTCCACTGCATTTTGGGAGTGAAGGAAAGGGCTTTATTTCATTTGGCGCAGATAGAACCAGCGGAAGTCTCATTTCGCTTAGTGCTTTGGTCGAAACCGAATTCCTCGCTTAACGAAGTGCGCTTCGTTTGCCAAATGTTGCGGTTGATTTTATACCCGCTTCGCTCCTTTCTTCGGCTCGTCCACTTGAGGCAACCCTGTTCAGGGTTTTTCTCGTGGCGGTAGGACAGTAGCAGTTAATTCCTTAACATACAATGACGTCTCTGACACGTGCATCGAATGACAGAATTTTTGCTATTTAAATCCGTAATTAAGTCAACGTAACAATTAATTTTAAATACAAAAATCACCGGGACACGCTTAAACGTCTCAAGTATCCTTTGCCATCTTAAATAGATTGAAATAATAAAAAAATATCCCAAATGGGTGATGGCATCTAATGAAGAGGTTAAATAAAATCGTATGGCAAGTTAATTGGTCTAAATTGTGTTAATTTTTATGTACGAATATAAGATGAATGAATTGAAATTCTCTCTCCATCCCTTTATTTATGTATTCAAGTAAAATCCATTCATGAATTTAGTCATACAAATCGTCATTCTCTTCGATGAATACTGAAAAAAAATTTGAAGGATGCTGGGAATTTTACTTTTATCCCAGTACCGATGAATTTACCTCAGTATGTATTTAGTATACAATTACATTTATAAAAAATAGAAAATTCTCGTAGCTCTCATTTTATAAGGAAGAAAAATGGAAAATCGCAAATAGAAGCTTATAGGTTTATATAACGCTTTTTTTTTCCGTTTATCTTAATGTCGTGAAACTCAGAAATCCTTCTGCGAGGTTCGTTTTATTTAACATCTAGAATTTTCTTGGCATTTATCATCAAGTTAAAAAGAAAGCTCTAGAAATTTGAAGCAATTTCATATGAAAATTGTGTGTATTTATTTATGTTTACATTCGTGACAGTTTTAAGTTATTTTGTCCAGTTCTGCAAATATTAGTTTTTTTTTCTGTAGCTGATTCGAATCCTTTATGTAACTCAACTTTTACAACACGCGATAAACAGATAAAACTTCTAATTTTTAGATTTTATTCAATTATTCAGTATGGGAACAACTTATAATTTTATTATTAGCTTTATTTATTTATTTTGCTTCGTTTAAGATAATATTGAGTAAAACTGATGCAATCTGGAATATTATATTATAAAAAATATTTTTTTTTTCCTAGTTTTGATCCTAGGCGGCACATTATTCCTTTTCATGTAGACCTATTATACTCGGGTTTTTATCTAGACTTACGTCTCTCCATAGTGCCTAATGGTATGTAGGGAATGGAAAAAATTATGACGCTTTCCGTGCTAAAGTTAAACGCCTATTGCTACGCAATCAAATAACATAGAGAGTTGGTTTTAGTTTCATTTAACAGAGAAAGGTAGACATTGAAGATTTCAAAAATAAAATTTGTTATTACGGTTTAGTCACAATCGAGTTGTAAATTTGGTGAAAATCACGAAGAAGAGTCACATAGTCACGCTAGACTAACAGTCACTATAGGCTATAGAGTCAATAGTCACATAGAGCTACTTAAGTCACAGTTGAGTAAGGTAAGTAAGTTTACGCCCCTCAATCCCAGCAGCCGTTTCGCAGAGACAGCCTCCCGTCAATTTTTTTTTGTGTATGGTTGTTAGCATGTATTTGGAAACTTTTGCCTACTTTCTTTCTTAATTTTTTTTATGCATATGATAATTTGCTTCGAATTTATGCTCATAAATAAAAAAATTATTTTGTATCTTATTTCTTATCAAGATGCCAAAATGTTTCGCCTCTGAAGTTGTCCGTTAGTGTGGCGATGGCTAGCGCTGTTGTCGCCGTAGTCCAGGTTTGGCGCCAGGCCAACGGTGTGATTTTTTTTCCTCCCTCCCACCCGAAGGTAGCATTCGCTATCTTTATTTTTTTTTTCTTTGCTTTTTCTCGTTCGCAAATATTTGGTTTAGAGATGGGGAAAGCCAGTGGCGGCTCGACAATAACAGCTGCAGAACTGCAGTCCCGCCTGAAATTATTTTAAACGATTGTATTTTCGTTTTTATTCTAATTGGCTTACTTTTCCACTTTGAGAATTCAGTGATCAACGAAAATGGCAAAAAGTAATAAAAAATGTAAAAAGACGACGGAAAATGAATCAAGAGGTAAGAGAGAGACAGACCAGAGATGCATCAAGTTTCGCCCCTCCTACGGATCCGATATTAACGCAAAGAGCATTGCGAAGCCTGAGAAAAGTTGAAATTGCATTCATTTGAGCTGCATTTTTTTCAGCTCTCATTTGGCGCGACTTCCTCATTTGGCTCTTTTTCGCTTTTTCTCAGTAGTTTAGTCTTTAACTCTTTTTTTTTAAATCCTTTTCTGGAGGAGTTGCAATTTTTTGCTTCTTTATGTTTTTTCGGGTGCTGATTACGATTCTGAGCTATTCCACCAATAACTTTTGTTGGAATTTTAGTTGTAGCCAAAAAACATTTAAAAAATTTATCCAGTTTTATGCTTGTAACTCAAAAACTATCAATTTTTAGTATATCATAATTATATACCAAAATTATCAGCACAAAATTTCCTACAACTTAGGTCTACAAAACTTTTGCAGCACTGCTTGTTTCTGAGCTGACGAGCCGACACTGGGAAAAACCTACCGGTTTTAACCGACAACCCGTTATAACAGGTTATTTTTTAAACCAATAACGGGTAAAAATACCGGATCGGAAGATAGGCTCGATTTTAGGTTCGATTTAGACTAAAATTTACCAAGCTATGAAGTTTTGAATTTCATCATCTTAGGCCAATCAACGGCAACCGCTTCCTCGAGGCATCTGTTGGTTGGAGGATTGCTGAAAAAGTCTTTAAGAACAGATAATTATTGCCAATGGATTGATTTCCTGTAAAAACAATATTAATAAAATAATTTGTCTACAAACGGCGTTTATTTTTTTATTTAAAAAAACCCGGTTATTTTGAGGGTTTATAACCGTCAGGTTAAACCGGAGGTGAAAAAAACCTGAAAAACCGAAAACCGGTTTTTTCCTCAATAACTGCCATCCCTAATTTGATTGCCCCGACAAAAATTCGCCTGCTTTAATATACATTCTTTTTCTTTTATCGAAAACTCATCGGGAAAAAAAGATACGTCGATAATTTTCTTAAATACAATTCAAATAATTGAAATTAAAAATTTTGGGCTATTCGAAAGTAATGTTGTTTTTTTTTAATTCTATTTTAATGGTAGTGTTTTTTTTTTGTTTTGTTTTTTTTTAACTCGCATCACTGCTCGCTTTCACTGACAAGCCGCCACTGGATTCAATTCATTTTATCGACGTTACTTTATTTAAAGTTTAAAAGCATTTTTTTTTCAAGTTGTCGTCTTAATGAGCCGAGATTGAAAGTCGAAGGCTGCGGCACGTTAAGCGACCGTCTTGGAGAAGAGTGTCGACTCTTTCTCAGATTTGTCCGGCATCGCCTTTTGACTCCGCGCTTGGAAGTGAAAATTTTCTCGTAAACTGCTGCAATTTTGTCATTTTACATGATGACAAAACGCTGCTCAAATATCTTTAAAATAAATACTTCTATTATCTTCAAGTTTGGGGAGTCACTGCAAAAAGCTGCCAATCCGGAAGCTAAATTTGCGAAAACTCTTCGTTTAACTTTAAACCTTGGTCAACAGTGGCGAATCCAGGATTCGGTTCTGGGGGGGCGGGGGCTGAGGTCATAAAAATTTTGTATCGCAGTGACGAAATGCCAAACCTCAAGGCTTGTGTAAACCAAAACACTTTAACTTTACAGGCTTTCCTCTTCTGACAATAAGAATAATAAAGAACACTACAATACTTTCGATAATTTAATAAAAAATACAATGAAATAGCTGGCCAAAAAATGTTTTCGACCGCGCCAACGCTACAAGTGCAAGTGGAATGACTAGAAAAGTAGGAAAATTTTCGAGCCTGTCAAGTCAGAAAGCAATCTTGTCACGCTTTTATTACTATTCTTTTTAAATGAAAATTAAGATCAAACAGCTAATGATTTTAAATTAAATCAAAAATTTTGGTTCAGCTCTGGGGGGGCTGCAGCCCGATAGCCCCTCCCCTGGATTCGCCACTGTTGGTCAACCCTTTGAGGACGATTGTCACACGGGTGTGCCAGCTATTCGTAGCGTTAGCGTAAGGCTGTCCCCAAAGGGTTGATACTAAGTTCGTAATTTTGATAGATGTGCGTAAAGGCTGATTTCAACTCCATAGTATAAACACAGTGGCGTAGCGAGGGTGAGTGGCGCCCGATTCATAATGTGACTTTTTCGCTCCCCCCACCTTCATTGTCAATAGCTTAGTTTGTGTACACGGCGCCCAGAACATGGCATTTTTTTCTGCCCTCATCGCATTTGATCGATAAAAAGTTACGCAAAAGGTAGCGCTTTGTCACCACGGCCAGTGGCGTAGAGAAGGTATGTGCCGCTTGTAGACAGAAATAGGGAAATTTATGATCTCATAAGCTGCCAGATCACGTGAGCGTCACGGACTTTTCAGCGGAAATATATACATTCATTAATTTTTTTTAAACCCCAGTCGCCATCTGCTGCTTAGCAAGCGTAAATGCAGCCCGGGGATATGGCATTATTTTCACTCTCCCTCATCATAATTTTCTGAAAAAAACGACATAAACACAGCCTCCTAAAACTGGCGCCCGGGGTATCTATACTTCCCTTGCCCCCCGGTCACTATGAAACTGTATAAACTACCAAACTGTATATTTGAAGTTGATTTAATGCTGAACGGGTAAAATAATGAACTTTTAGAATGGTACTTGTCCGACAATTGCCTTTTAAAGATAGCTTTCCCAAGAGGTACCTTTTGTTACCCGTCCTAAAAAGGTCAAGAGTAAAGTAGTAAATTATAAAAATTGTGGACTTCATTAAATCTTTAATTCACTGATTATTCTCTGAAGTTTCACTATACAGTTCTGTCTCAAAATAGAGACTTGTTTGAGAGAATCTTAGCCATTTAAATGAATATTTATGGCAGCTGTGAAAAATATTCTATCATAGAATTTTTAAAAAATAAAATGAAAATTATTTTTATGAAAAGAAAACTGGAGGTGTATGAGTTTCATTCTCTGAATTGTTATTTATTCGTTATATGACAAAGCATTTCTTCCAAAGTATATAAAATTTATGTTATCTTATTTAGAAATATTTTGCTCAGCATTCATATAAATCGTCCTATTAACACACCCTTCAACAAACGTTCCATTTTTTCGGAATTCTTCTTTTGGAATTTCTTACATTATTCACATGATTATTCTCTCTTTTTCTGTAAGCTAGCAATTTTTATTCGAAATGATTATTTATTTTTTTGTTTTGGAGAAGTTTTTATGCTATGCATGTTCTTCAAAAATATTGAACAATGATTTTTATGAAAAGCTAACGTTATACTAATCATCTTATTTTTACGAACCTCTTTGGTGGATGAGAGAGAACATCATGACTCACGCTTATTTTATTAAGAGCAAACTCGCCTCTATTATGAAGTTCGTCTTCTAAGCAGGTTAAATATCAAGACTTTGCACTGTCATTTAGATCCCGGGTAAGCAACATTCAAAATAGCCTTTTGAAACGAGAATGGTTGTGGAGAAACAGGAAAATGCTTTCGTCCCTTTCCAAGTGACTGGAGGATTAGACAGTCTCCCAACTCTAATGACTTCGGGGATGATTCAGGAGGCCTTCCTGAGAATACAGTTTCTTGTACTAAGCATCCCAAGTTCAGTGGCGGACTGGCGAGGTTGCCCGATGTCACGTGGCCCCCCTTAAACAGAAGACAATTTGGGCCCCCATGAAATGTGGGAGAGAGAAAAAGAACTCTTTCTCTATAGTAAGCTTTTCTAAAGCAAATAAATAAAATAGCCCTGTACCCAAGGTCCGTGTTTCTTATATAATATTTAACTTACGGAATTTAAAATCAAATAACTTTAATCATAGTTATGTTATTTTAAACGTAGAAAATTAAAGGGTGTTAAAAGGGATTTATTTTAAAAACGCGGAAAAATGATATATGTAATAAAAAATTAAATTAAATATTATAGATTTAAATTAATATAATTAAATATAAATATATATATATATATAATTTAATATATATATGAATTAATGCTACGATTATAGATATGTGTGGGCCCTCACTGACTCCTGGCAACCACTATTTTCAGACCCAGTCCGCCACTGCCCAAGTTTAAAGTTCGATTTCAAAACACTCTAATCTGGGTGAAAAAAATTGCACTGTTTTAAGAAAGTTTTTACAGTTTTTCTTATTTCTTTCTCGAAAAAAAGCAGTGTCGGAACCGCGTTCCGACTCCACTACACAATGATTTTGATTTCAACCGGTATGTACTTGTGCTGTGGCATAGCGACCGGGCGGCAAGAGGTGTGTAGATGACCCGGACGCCTGTTTTCGGAGCACCATGGAGTCAAAACATTACTATGTTTAACCTTTTTTTAAAACAAAATGCGATGAGGGGGCATAAAAATAATACCATTTCCCGCTCGTCATTTACGCTTGCTAAGCCAGAGTTGACGGCTGGGGTAAAAAAAAAAATAATATAATTACCCGAGCGACACTGGCCATGTTGGAAAAAAGCTCATGGGTTTATGTGACTTTTTAAAATCAAATTCGGTGGTGGTTGTGGTGGTGGTGGTGGGATATGTCTTCCTCGTGTACTCTTGAAGTTTTGAAGGGGATGCCAGCTCAGGCAGCATCTTCGTCACATGATCACGATTAAAATCCACTAGCTTCGTCTCAAAATAGCTCTTAAGAAACTTCGAAATGGAACATTAATATAATTAAAGTAAACCAATTTCCGGACTCAAATTCCTAACAAACATAAATAAAACTAGACATTTTGTTACGTTTTGCGCTGCAAGAAAAGATCCCATAATGTTTAAAAAAATTTGAAAAATATATTTAAAAATTTCTACATGACTAAATAATGCACACTTCTTGAATCATGTCATCTAGATATCATGAAGTTTTCAATAAAAATGTTAAACACACTATTCTACCCACCTAGATAAAGTAAACTTTTAGATAATGCCATCTAGGCATCATTTGCTTCATTTATTGCTTTCAGAATCGTTTCCAGATTGCTATCAGCATCGTATTTTCCGGGCAGTTTCCTTTTCTGAAAGCAGACGATGGATCATTTTAAGGAAATATCGCATCTTTATTCCTTTCGGTTATTTTATTCGATCTTGGACGGGTCTATTTTGGTATCCCCGGTTGGGCTGGGTTCCGCACGTTAACAACAGAACTCAATCCAACCGGGAGTACCAGAATAGACCCCGTTTCTGGAAGAAGATTTGGAAAGACGTCTTTGAGCTCTAATCTTTTCTCGGAGGTGACGCTCTAACCTCTCTCTCCACCTCTTTCCTTTGTTGCCATATGAATACATTCTGAACGATGCATCTTATCCGATATTAGTTTTATTTCATTGATTTTAAATATTTAATTGCGAAATTAAAAGGCAAGTATTTAAGGGGTCTATTTTCGTACCCCGGTTGGGTTGGGAGCGCTTCGCCTTTCGATCGGGAGACGTTAATGGCTTTTTCTCGACCGAAAGAAGTGGTCTGATTCTCGTATCTCGATCGTTTCGAACATCTCGCTTTACGCTAAGAAGTGACGTATTTCTGCTGCGAGCGCAGCAAATCAAGCGACCGTCATGCGTTTATGGATTCAGTTCGAGTTTTGAATCGCCAAAGGAACTATGGTGAAGCGTACATTTGCTTCTCAATTCGAAATTATTTTGGATTATTTTGAAAAGTATCCACAAATTTTAAGTGGGAAAGTTGATCGCATCTTTTAAAAGACACCAAGGGTAAGAGATGGGAAGATTTAACTTCTGCTCTTATAAGATGCATTATAATGCATCTTTCTTGCTTTCATAAGTCCATTGTTAAGGGGGGGGATAAACCATTTATCTTTTACAAAATATACATTTATAATAATATTATACATTTATAGAGCATAAATTGAAGTCTTTTTTCAATATATTGATGTAATTTTACCAGTTTTCTAGAGTGAGGAAAAGTAATAAACTTTTTTCCATGCCAATTATTTTAACATGAATAAATCTTATAAATTAATATTACAAACCATTTGTTTATTTTTCCAATTGCATACGAAAATAAAACATGAAAAAAAGTTATTAAATTCAGCAAGTTTTCACAACATTAAAAAAATTACATCTTTATCAAGGAAGAAGAAAAATTCTTTTATTGTCAGTTTTTGCAATCACTTTGTAAATATTTGACAAATTTCTTTGAATTAAAACACAAATAAAAAAATTGTAATGATATATAAGGAATGAGGAAAGTCATTCCACACTCAATGTTAAAAAAATGTTAAAATGTTAAGAAAATATTAAGTAATTAAATCTTTAAATGTAATTGATCTTAGCTAATTATCAACTATCATTATTGACTATCTTGATGGAATAGTAAAGATTTAACTACTTTTAAAGATTTAATTACTTTAGATTGTCGTATTAAATTATTATAATAAATTATTTAAATTCGATAAAAGATTTAACTACTTTTAAAAAAAACCTAAAGTAATTGATAAATTCTTCTTCAAATTGGTCAAATGGATTACATTTATCGATAAACCCTTTCAAAACACAATGGACCTTATGCACCGTTTGGGTTCGAGAGTATAAAAAAACAGCTGTGGAGGAATAAACAAAACGATTGGCCTATAAGCGACTCAGAAATAAAAGCAGTTATGAGTCAGCTGTTTAAGACTGACCAATGGCTGTCTCCGGCAGGTCACGTGTCGGATGATGTGACGTCACATGCATAAGGTCCATTAACGTATTAGCAGTCTCCATTTTAAACGAAAATTTGATAAGTGCTGATATCGAAACAACACTTCTCGCTGGTGAATAGTGTTCGGAGTCCTTTTTTCGACCGAGCGAGATCCCAACCAGTTGGAAAAACGGGTACGAGAATCGCACTTGTCGTTAGCGGGCGGAAAAAGTGACGTCTCTCAAACCCAACCGGGGGTACGAGAATAGACCCGTTACTAACGGGTCTATTCTGGTACAGCCGGTTGGGTTGGAAGACGTCACTTTTTCCTCACGTTAACAACGGGGAAAGTGACTAGACGTCTCCCAACCCAACCGGGGGTACCAAAATAGACCCCTAAATATTCCAACATTAGAAGTATAGCCAGCATAACAAGAACAGGAATGTTGACATTTGCTCTGAAGTGAAATGAAGCAAATGTTGTCATGATTTGTGTGTGGATTTTCGTAAACAATCGGACTGAAAAACAACTGTGAATTATGCCCCTTTTTAAAAGCTATCAAAGTTTAAGATAAGAGTTTAAATAAAAGATATAACATTTTAAAAATTGCAATTTTCTGATCATAAGCTTTTCTCTGTGGAAATTTCTCATCCTATTTTATTTGAACGAATTTACATAGGCTACTGCGTAGCATTGAAGGCTTAATAATAGGAAAAATGTCGTCAGCTCATGAAATCGTGACTATTCAAGCAGGAAATTTTGCGAATTTTATTGGAACTCACTGGTGGAATATTCAAGTAAGTTTGTGTATTTGTTTTATTTTACTTAGGATTCAACTGGATTTTGGAAGTTGAAGTTGAAAAGATAAAATTTCAAAATCTTTTACAATAGGTTGTAATAACTTATAGACATGTATAGAACATAATAAAAAACTATTTGATTTGAAGTGCAGAACGATCTGTTTGAATTGTAAGACAATTAAATTTAGCAAAATATTAGTGTTTCACACTGTACTAATAATTGATAAAAGAGTACTGTATCAGTAAAATTTTGATTAAAGTGTTTCTTAGAAAAGGAAATATAACTTTTGTATGATTCCAAATGCATTTTCTTTTGTTGTCACTTTTTAATAATGTAGTATTTTAGTTTTTGTGGTTAATTTGAATGACAGGCCTAATAATTTTTTTTTTCTTTATGTATCATTTTTTTCGAGTTGAGAAATCTATTAAGCATCACATGCATTAAGAAACTATGTGGCTATTACCACGATTATTCTACCATCAGGTTTAATTCTTTTACCTCCCCACACCAAACCATTAAATTCTTAATTTCATGATATGAAATTGTGTGACATTTTTTCAATCTCATTTCTCTTTATTGAAAGTGTTATATGAATGATATCAATACAAGATAAAAATGATTGTACATGAGACTGTTATAAGAGTTGGAAAACCTCTGGCTTTTTTTAAGATTTCAGGAAAAATCATGAAAACAGTGATTACACAAAAATTTACCTATATGTCAATTTTAATGAAACAATGCATCAAGCAACATAAAAACAAGTTACCAGACAAATATTTTATTTCAAAAACTAGTACATGTATGGGATTCCACAAATTTCAGTTTAGGATGGAATTAATTTCCTTACAATTGTGTGTTTTCATCCCAAGTATTAATACAGCTTGTGCAATGATGTTTGATTATGCAGTGTATGAAGTCAGCGAGAAGTTAGAACTATCCTTTTTGTAAAGTTGATTTAAGTATTGCAAGGGTGTAAGGAGCAGCATCGAGAGTCCCAACACATCTCCTTAGAGTATGCCGAACAGATCTAGTGCCCATTTTCAGACATAAAAACCCTCCAGGCTTTGATTTCACCAAAATAAAGGTGAGATCAGGAGAAGATATGTACATTTTAAACTGAATATTCAATGTAAATACTATTGTTTTGAATTAACCCTTTCTGGCACAAGGCATTAAATTTTTTGAAATATAATGAAAAAACATCATGAATGTGTTGGGGAATAAACTAAAATTTGCCTCTTTTTATTGGCAGCATCAGCAAAACGTCAATTTTAGAATCTTGTTAGTTCCAGTTGATCAGCATTATGATTGACGCTAACTGGAATGATATGCTGATTCGGATCATTAATTGATCTGTGTTGGCATATCATTGAAGAAGATGTATCTTTTCTTGGTTGCCACACATATATGAAAGTAATATTGGTTTGTAGGGGTTTTTTTTTGGAAATGGGAGTGTGCCGCGAACGGTTATGATTATTCCATATGCTAAATATTGTTTTTTCCTCTATCTTATGTTATGGTTACAAGGAGTAACCATGTTGTGCCATAATAAACTTTCAAGTTAAAATGTAAATTGTCTCCATTGTCATTTGTGTGGATCTCTATCTTTAGGGAAATTAAATTTATCAATTCAGGTTAATTTTTCACAAGAGAATGGCTTTTGTTTATTGTCTAGACATAGAATTTACAAAAAAAAAAGCCTCATTTTAAAGGGGGTATGTCCCCTTTTGGGGACGCCCCCTCATATGAGGACCCCTTTGGGGACAAGCTTCAAGAATATTGGAGGAAAATGGTCGAGTGAATAGTTAAAATTGTAAATGTGAAGAACTCAAAAAAAAAAAAAAAAATCCTATCTCTGAGTCAAAAAATTTGGGCTTTTAAATTTATAATTTTTCCAAAATGAAAGCGAAATTTCATTGTGCTGCTATCTGCATTCTAAAAGGAGAACTATCAACTACCTTTTTCTGCAATTTTTCCGGGTTTCAAAGTGGAAAGGGATTTTTTTTAGAAAATTTTAAAGTCGGTGTCCTCTTTTATGACCACTGTGCCGGAAAAGGTTAAAACAAAATGGTACAATTTAAAAAAAGAAAATTAATATCAGTATCGGAAAAGAATAACTAAAAGAAAAACACGTTTCACAAAGAATTCCAGAAAAACCCTCTTCTTACTCACTGTGTATCGCCCTTTTGCAGAGTAAAATCGTCCAAAAGTAGTAGTCGCAGCTTTCTGAAACGAACAAGTAGGTTCAAGAGCAGTGAGCAAACCATGGATCACAACCCCTCTGTGGGTCGTGGGAAGTTTTTTGTGGGTCGTCAAACTCAAATTTATTTAACAGTAAAAATATAAGGCTTTTCTTCAAAAGACGTGGTTGCGACCCCCAGACGGGTCATAAAAAATTTTTACACAAAGTGTGTGTGTGGGGGGGGGGATAAAAATAGTTTATGCAACACTGTTCTAGAGATCACTCTGGCCACTTTACCTACTGAATTGTTTGCTATTGTAGGTAATCTTCTACAGTACAAGTTCTGTTTTGCCTAATACTGTAATCTGGTAATATGAAATTATGAGCCTCAGAGTCACTGTAAAAAATTGCTTGTTCTAGACTTCTTATCTCGCTATTACAAGAAAACTTGTACTCTCATTCTTGTGTCTACTTATGATTCATTCTGATTGTAGTGGAACACTGTATTGCACAGTTTTATTTAGTACCTCTTTTTGCAATGACAAATTAAAATTCTGTTTATGGAATTTTAGTATGTCACTGATACATCAATTGGATAAACTTATATATCAGTTTATTTGTTTGTGAATGAATCATTGTCATTTTGAAGTCTTTTGTTAATTTTTTAAAACCCATTGTATATAAAGATTAATAATTTGAAATTAATGTAATTTTTGTTTCTCAAATCAAAATTTCCTGTAAAAATAATGCTGATTACTTGATCATTGTGTATTTTTATTCATTTATGACTTGTAGCATCATGTACTGTTCATCACATTTATTTCTGAACAAAATTTGTAATTTCAGGAATCTTCCTTTTGTTATACACCTGACAACTCTATTCCATTAGATATTAACCATGATGTGATGTTTAGAGAAGGTTTGAATCTTCGTGTAAGTATGGAATTTGACTTATATTTGCAGGTTTATTTATATAATGCCACTAATAAATGCTAAAATAATTTTTATTATAATAATTGTGATAATATATTTGAAAATATTTTTCATCTAATTGTATATACAGTAGAACCCCGGTAATCCGGATATGCGCTAATCCGGAACCCTCAGTAATCCGGACAGTCCATGCAGAATGATGCAAACCCGAATCCTGCGCTAATCCAACCCATGGATCAGAATGTTATTCAAAATATCAAGCTGTGATATCGCAAGTTAACGATAACTTCGTTAACTTGCGATACTTACGCTTGACTTACGACGTAAGCTTCTTACGACGATTCTCAATGATCCTCTGCACAATGAAAACTTGGAAAAAACACAGACAAATGTAAATTTAAAAGATGTCGTGTTCAGTCTTGCTAATTAGGCATCTCTGTCTACAATGCTGATCAACAAGTTGTGGAAAAATTTCCTTCCCAATTTTATTGATTCTGTAAACTCCATCAAAATTTCTCATTCTGAGGCTAGGGCGGCACTCAACACTTCATTACAGTGGGCTGAAGAGCAAAATTTTGAAGCACACGGAAATTATGCTCCTCAGACGTTTAAGAGACTGTGCATTTGAATTAAAAATTGGAACGGCCGCACAAAGAAAAATCTGACTTTTTTGGACACTGATTATGTTCATTCACTTGCATATGTAGTAATTATGTATGTACATATCATGTTCATTCAATTTATCCATACAATGTTAGTTCATACAAATATGCCATAGTACCTATAAATACAATTTTTGAAAAAAGTGTTTTACGTTATTTTTTAAAAACCTAGCTAATCCGGATGCCCATGTGCCTGAATTTGTCCGGATTACCGGGGCCGTACTGTATATTTAACTTATTTTAAAGAATTTTTTTATATTGAATGTGATTAATTTGTTGAATATCTCACATTATATTTCGTCTTTTAGTATTCTGTTTTCCTGATATTAAGTGAGCAAAAAGAAATTTATTAATTTGGGAGGAAGGAAATCGCTTAAGAATTATATATGATAAAAGAGCAATTTTTAAAAATATGCATGCATGAGTTTTTTTTTCTTTATGCACACTCAGACCGTTTGATTTACAGGGACCAAATTTGTCACAGTGATGGATTAGCACAAAAGGGAGTTAACACTATAAAAGTTATTTTAAAATTCATATTAGATTTTTATTTATTTGATTTTAAGTGTTTAAATTCAGCCGTTTTTGCCTGTTTTAGCCAATTTTCTTTTTTTCTCCATTATTATTCATTCACATTTGGTGTTTAATTTATTAGTTCTTGCATTTGTTATTTATTTCTCTTAATATATTATTTTTTAGCCTTATTAAAGGAAGTTGGTTTGAATAAAAGGTTTTCTTTTGCAAACAATTGGCTTAGCGAGCTTCTGTATTTTCATTTATAAACATTAGAAAAAAATAATTTTCTTGCATTTTTTCTTTCTTTTTCTGTCTTTTGGACAAAAAGAAATATGTTTCCCCCTTTTTTGTTTTTGAACTTTTTTTAAATTATTTTTCAACATCTATTTTTATTGAAATTCTGTTCTTCCTAAAGTTTTTTGTTTATTTTATATTTTTAACCAGCAACACTGGGAGAATTCTGCACATATATGGTTTGCTGTTTAAAAGTTTAAAATAAATTTTCCTTTTCAAACTTCTCGCATTTTCTTTCAAACCATACTGTTATAAGGTAATAAAAAGGCTAGCTTTAAAGGATATTTATGTTTGTTGGATATATGAAAAACTACTTTACGTTTATTATTTATATTGCATACTATTGGTAAATAATCATTATTTTAATCACTAAGGTTCTATTTCTTTGCTGAAATATTAGAGTAAAAATTTTACAAGATTTATACTTTTATTTTACCTTTTTGAATGCATAAAAATGCAACTGTATTCATATCTATTTGTTATGAAAAGAGCTTTATTTCAGCCTTTTAAATGAGAATTCCTAACTGTTTTATGAATTAATACTCTGATGCATTCTTATGTATCAATACTCGTATTATTCTTAATCAATATTTATATTCTTAAGTATTGAGCATTTAAAAAATATTACTCTATATGAGTGTCCCAACCTTTTTTGTTTTTTGGACCACCTGTTGTGTAAAAAATATTTTGAGGCCCACTAAATATGCAAACAAAAAAGAAAAAAAAAGAAAAAACACACACATATATTGTAACATCAGACTAAAGCAATAGCCGTTTTTAATACAGTAAATTCTTGATTATCCGGCATTCAAGTATCCGGAAAGCTCAACTAACTGGAAAAATTAGAAAATGAGTTTTTCTAAAAATTTTACATCAGAGTGCCAGAATTTAGCGCGCCCACATTGTTCCATTCACGTGGGCAATTTATTTCTGAAATGCAACATCTGCTCCACACAGAGGGGCGTAGAAGGAAAAAAAAAGCAATATACATTACAGTGACATACACAGACTTGTTTTATGGGGGGAGGGGTTCAAAAGCAAAAGTGCGAACAAAAGAAAAAAAAAAGTTCCTCACCTTTAGCCAAAAAAACAAGTCCTAAAAACAAAATCGGCAACCAAAAAAAGAAAAAAAGTTAAGGGATAGAATTGGTCAAAAAAAATCTCCAATCTCCCCCATATTTCCCAGAACACTCAACTATCCGGACTTTTCAGGTATCCGGAAATCGGCGTTTCCCGAGCTTGCCGGTTAGTTAAGCTTTCACTGTATCAAAAATGCACCTTATTTTGGATATTTACAAAAAGGTAGTTGAGTCATCCTGAAAATTTGAAGAACTGTTTTTTTTTAAGCTTGAATATAAACAATCACAAACATCCACCTTACACATTACTTGCATTCTGTGCCTCGAGAAACAATACATTATAAAAAACAGTGGTAAAGCTCTCTTAGTCCAATGTATAAGATTGAAGCCTGAAAACAGTTTTACAATATATTTATTATATGCAAGTAATTGTCAGTAATTAGTGAATCTTAATGTATAAAAGGATTAAAAATATTGGAGGATAGTTCAGAGGGTAAATAAGAGCAGTGGACTGTTAATTAAATAAATTTATTGTAAACAAAAGCATGAACGATCAAGGCACAATTTAAATAAATTCTTAAGTAGTAACATATAAGAGAGATGATTCTAATTCCCAAAGGGGAATACGACACAAGGGTCCGTTCGCTTAGGCGATCCGAACGAGAATGAACTCCAGTCAACTTCGCACCCCCTAGGTCACGAAAGTGGACAGCTAAAGTTCATTAAACTCTGCACCCTCAAATGGCGCGAAACTCCGCGGTGAATGGAAGGACGCATATGCGTCAACAAATATATTTGTTTTATAAAGCAAGAAACGAGTGAAGACTATTGTAGCTACTCTGACTTCGAGTCTTGTCCAGTGTTCTGCGACCCACAGGTTGGGAGCCACTGCTCTGTGTAATATTTTTAATTTGTAATTAACATTTTTTTCATGTCTTCATACTTTTAAGAATTGTTGAGTTTGTTATTTTTTTTTTCAGGGTGAAGTTACATACACACCTCGCTTAATTCTTGTTGATTTACAAGATAATCTTGCAAGTATAAGAAAAGAATGCCCTTTGTACAGATCTCCTAAAGAGGATGAGAGTAAACCTCTATGGTAAGTGTTTATTTTTATTAGCTGTTATATTATTCAAAGTTGTACTCTATGTACTATCTGACTGTCATGCACTTTATCTCAAAGGGATGGTCAAGTAGAAGTTATTAAAGGTGAAACAGTTAGGAAGAATCCTTTTCTAGATGAATTTGAAAGATTGAGTAACCCTTCAACAAGCAGTTAAGTGTCTTTAACATTTTTTTTTTTTTTTGCTATGCATTATTAAATTATTTGACTAATTTTATAATTAGTTTTATACTGCACAATATGATGTAAGTCATAAGCTGTATTATATTGAATAAAAATATTTATTTTTTAAAACTTCAAAAATTAACTATATTTAATTTAATTTGTGAAAAATTAGTTAATATCTTGCCCGAGGAACAAAACACTTACTTTACTTGGTGTTGAACATCACCCCATTAAAAGAATTCTAATTAATTTGCTAGATATATGAGGGTTTTAGTTTAGTTATATTTATGTTCCATTTTTAAGCAACATGAAGTCTATTTTGAAAAGATCTTGTAATTTTTAATTGTGATCAGATAATAAGGACGACACCTGGGCTGGCACCTCCCTCTCCAAATTTCCTCGTCATATAACAATTTTGGGAACTGTGTTATAAAAATCACATAGATGTTATGCATTCTTAAAAATAAATAAAATTTTTCTATCATTGATATTATTTTTTAGTTTTAAGTAATGCTATACCATTTCTTTGTGGTATATGAGCAAATAAGTGATTATTATACATATCGATTGTTATTAAATTTGCCATTCGTTTTTTAAAGCATGATCTCGTATGTATCTTAAGACCCTGTGTTTTTTGTATTAAATTTATACTTAAAGTTTTATATATATATATATTTGTATCTTGTTTTCCAGAGCCCAACACTTCTACACAGGAATGGCGCTAGAGTTTACCCGACGGGAGGGGGGGCCAATTTGCCCGATAGGGGGCACGCCCCGCTGTATGGGGGGGACTGTCCTGTGTCCACTCAACCGGTACAGTTGCCATAATGGTATCAGGCACGGGGACACGGTGCAGTGTTCTGTATGGGGGGAGGAGTGTAATGAAATTGGTCTCATATTTTCGCCAGATTATTATTTATCAACTACAGTTGAATACCCCGTACAAATATTTTCCTTGACGGGATACAAAATTTTTCCCTGGTGGGAGCGGTGCCCCCCCTCTGGCACCACCCCTGATCCTGTATACAATTTCAAAACTCTTTTTGAAAAATCTAACTTGTGGAATAAAACAAAAATACCTGTTTGTTAATTTTCTTTATCAACATTTCATCTCAACCTGTGTTTAATGAGCAGTTGTGGAGGTTTTATTATGTTACTTTGAACCATCAGTAACTGTGCATATAAAAATGACATGAATTGTAACAGTTCATTGTTGGATTTAGTTTCATAAAATTATGAAAGATGAATTGCAGCATTAAACAATGATCCCTATTTGTTTAGGCAGCTTTATTTCACATTTTGTGGCTTTATGTAAGGAAATAGACTTCCGTAATGTTGATTACTTTTTGTGTTTCTTGACTAAATTTTAAAACTTTTTTCTCACCCTGTCTGTACATTATATGTTAATTAATTTTGTATATCTAATTATGAACAACTAAGGCATACTGGTTTCTTTCTCAAGATCAAAAACATTTGTTTCTTTTTCTAATGGAAAGCTCAGTTGTAGCTATAAGTTTAAATTTGAATTTCAGATCAAAATCCTCAAATGCAAAGTTTATAAATCAGCTTTTTTTTCAATGAATGTAAAAAATAGTATTCATATATGTTTTGATATTTGTGTATTTTCATTTTGAAAGAAATCATAAAGAACCAGTTTGTTAATTTTAGATCTTGCTGAATTGATATGTTTCTTTATTGGAACTAAACTAATCAAGTAATGTTTGAAATTTAATGTCTAGGCACTTTCATTGTATTATTTTAGGGGAGTGATTTTTTTTAAAAAAAAAATCGATGTTACCTTAGATTTCACAAGAATGATTCTGTGTATATTTGAGCTATGAAATATTACATTTAATTTCCATTGCTTTTAGATATTTATGATATTTGATTTTGCATGAAAATTAAGCTTTATTATTGCAACATTATCAATCTTTTAAGTATATATCTAATTAAGTTGAAGTGGATAATTTAAATTCTTTTGCTCGGAATGATGATAATATTTTGAATTATCAAATGTTGAGTATTGTTTTTAAACCTGAAGAGAGATCTAAAACATTTTCCCATACAGAGTAGTTAACTGATTATGGTAATATCTTACAGATGCTGACAAAACAGGAGAAAGTGTAGAGAAAATTTCTGCTAATTCATATGATTTTAATTCACCTGACACTGTATGGTGTGAGTTTCTGAAGACAAATTTACATCCAAGGAGCTTTTGTTTGTTTCAGGAAATTAGCCCTTCTGCGTAAGTCTTATTAACTCATGCAATAACAAAAGACAACTTTATGGATGATTTGTTTTAATATTATTTTATCTTAAAAATGTTGTGTTCATCTTCTGCTTTTAAACAACAGACACTAATGAAATATTTTGTTAATTATCTAGATTAATTATTAAGTATTCAAGTTTTAATTTTTTTATTTATTAATTGGTACTACATTTTCTACTACAAAAATATTTTGCTAGATTTTGAATAACATCTTTTAAACTCTAAAAAGATAGAACATTTTTATTATTTATTAATTGGAATAAAATGAGACTATAAAAAATTGACATTGGATTTCATATTTTTAGAATCTTGTTTTCAAAGCTAGCAAATACTTTTTTTATACAAATAATAGATTTTTAGCTTCATTTTTCAATTAAGGAACAGTGTGTTAGTATTTCTAATAAGTTATTACAGTATTTGGGAGTAATTTAACATCAATATTCTTTTTTAGAGAAAAGACACCATTTAATTTATATAGTAATGGAGAAGATTTATATGCAAGAAGAGGAAAAGAAATGATTGAAGAGTCCATAAGGAGAATGTCTGAAGAATGTGATTATCTACAGGTCTCCTTTATATAAAAAATAATCTTGCATGGAATAGAGAATAAGATACACTTAATGAAAAACATCATAAATAACATCAGCGTTATTGGCAGTACTTATATTTCTTACTTTTTGACATCTTTTCATTAAAATTTCAATTTATTTTCCATTTTGTGATACGTCTTGCAGATATGACACTTATTTATTAATATAGTGTTAAACAGAATATTGGATAAATTTAGATTTTATTTTGAACTAGCAGTACGCGCACGGCGTTGCCTTTGGAATCAGGACTTCAACAAAAAAAAAAAAAAAAAAAACCCCCCCAATGACATGAAAAAGTTTTGAAAACAAAATCAAAACAAAAGATACACATTATTTGATTTTCCTGCTTTTTTTTTTTTTCCTTTTTTTTTTTCGCCCTACAGTACAGAGTACGTTAATCCAAAACAATATTACAAAATTGGATCGTGAAAATGATTATTATATAGCAAGCAAAATATAAAATTGAATCCGAAAATAATAATCGAAGTAATTCATTGAGGTGAAGGTCATGAAGTATCATGCGCGTCCGCCAATCAAAATTGCCTGCTACGTTCCGAAGAAGTGCCGCGCAAAGAACTCGACCGAGAAAAAAATTAATTAAAAAAAAAACGGGAAAAGATATTTTAATCATTCTTGTTTTAAATCTGACAGAACCGTTCTAGTTATAAGCTGAAAAAAAATTGAAAATAATAGTGTTATTAGAAAGTCGGATGCAACAAATTTAAAAACAAAACTAACATTTAGATGACAAAACTGACTATTTTTTAAAAAATTCTCAAAATTCAGTGAATTGCATTAGAAATTCATAACTAACTTCATTAGAACGGAAATCGCATCCTCTTTCCGATGGTGTATCCATTTTTATCGTACAGTTATCTGAAATCATGCTATTGAGAAATTAGTGCGAAAAATAAACCAAAACAACACAAAACATTAAATAAAAAATTTTCTAGATTAAATTT